>VCII01000122.1:0-180000 GCA_006030095.1 Triplophysa siluroides | reverse complement strand
TCTCATCCGTCGGGCTATGATCTTATGCAGAGCTCTCGTCAGGATGGTTGATATGGCCAGAGGCCTGTAATCGCTGTGATCCAGAGGTGTAGGGATCTTCGGGATTAACGTTATTCTCGCTCTGGCCAGGGGTGCCGGAAGGTTCTCCGTCTGGAGGATCAAGTTGAGAAGACTGGCTAGCGAGGGAAGGTGCCAGGACAACAGGTTGGTAGCTGTGGTCTTGTCCATCCCTACTGCCTTGTTGGTTAGACTCCTAAGCGATCCTCGCAGTTCCTCCACGCTATTCGGATCCAGCAGAGCCCAGTGTTTTCCTCCCGTTTCCATCCCCGACACTTTGGATGGGGGTCTGATGTTAGTCCAAAACTCGTTTAGTCCTTGGGGCGCTCGCGTTGTTCCTTGCGAGGTCTCTCTCCAACTCCCGCGTCCTTTCGACTGGTATTCAGCAGGCGTTGGATCGTGGCATACTGCTTTCTCCGTAGTTCTCTGGGCTTACCGCCCGGGCAATGTTCCTCAGGACGGGACCCCTTACTGTGCCAGGTCGCCGGGAAGATCATGGCGACTTGTTCCTCCACAACCCTAGTTCTTAAGAGAGTCATAGTTACTCCCGCCGTTTACCCGCGCTTCCTTGAATTTCTTCACTTTGACATTCAGAGCACTGGGCAGAAATCACATCGCGTCAACACCCGCCGCGGGCCATCGCGATGCTTTGTTTTAATTAAACAGTTAGATTCCCCTGGTCCGCACCAGTTCTAAGCCGGCCGCTAGGCGCCGGCCGAGGCGCCCGCCGCCGCCCCCGCCCCCTTGCAGGCTCCACTCCTGGTGGTACACTTCCGTCAATTCCTTTAAGTTTCAGCTTTGCAACCATACTCCCCCCGGAACCCAAAGACTCGTGGTTTCCCCCACGCTGCCCGGCGGGTCATGGGAATAACGCCGCCGGATCGCGGGTCGGCATCGTTTACGGTCGGAACTGCGACGGTATCCGATCGTCTTCGAACCTCCGACTTTCGTTCTTGATTAATGAAAACCTTCTTGGCAAATGCTTTCGCTCTTGTCTGTCTTGCGCCGGTCCAAGAATTTCACCTCTAGCGGCGCAATACGAATGCCCCCGGCCGTCCCTCTCAATCATGGCCCTGGTTCGTGAAACCCACAAAATAGAACCGGAGTCCTATTCCATTATTCCTAGCTGGGGTATTCGGGCGGGCGCTCGGCCTGCTTTGAACACTCCAATTTTTTCAAAGTAAACGCTTCGGACCCCGCGACGGACACCCAACCAAGGGCATCCGGGGGGCGCCGAGAGGCAGGGCTCGGGACGGGCGGCAGCTCGCCTTGCGGCGGTCCACCGGCCCGCGCCCGAGGTCCAACTACGAGCTTATTAACTGCAGCAACTTTAAAATACGCTATTGGAGCTGGTATTACCGCAGCTGCTGGCACCAGACTTGCCCTCCAATGGGTCCTCGCCCATGGGTTTAGGATACGCTCATTCCGATCGCAGGGCCTCGAAAGAGACCTGCGTCGTTATTTTTCGTAACTTCCTTGGATCACCTGACAGCTACATTGAACCGATCGTAGCTGATTTTTCAGGAGCTCCAGAGAGCTCTCGGTCCGTGTTCTTATAGGTCTGAAGGCCACCAGTCCATCGACCTTATGGCCGTTCAGACGCGGTTCTTCGGATTCTCACGGCGGAGCGAGTCAGCCCGCGAGTCCGGTCAGATCACCACCTGACAGCTACCCCTGATTTTTCAGAAGCTAGCTCTCGGTCCGTGGGTCTGTCCATCGATTCAGAATGCCCAGGTCCGCTCAGGACCAATCGCAGCTGATTTTCAGAAGAGAGAGCTCTCAGTCCGTGCTAGAGAGATGCCAGAGTCGCTCAGATCACCACCTGACAGCTACATTGAACCGATCGTAGCTGATTTTTCAGGAGCTCCAGAGAGCTCTCGGTCCGTGTTCTTATAGGTCTGAAGGCCACCAGTCCATCGACCTTATGGCCGTTCAGACGCGGTTCTTCGGATTCTCACGGCGGAGCGAGTCAGCCCGCGAGTCCGGTCAGATCACCACCTGACAGCTACATTGAACCGATCGTAGCTGATTTTCCAGAAGCTCCAGAGAGCTCTCAGTCCGTGTTCTTATAGGTCTGAAGGCCACCAGTCCATCGACCTTATGGCCGTTGAGACGTGGTTCTTCGGGATGCCTATGGCGGACAGCATACACCACTAGTCCGCTCAGGTCACCACCTGTCGGCTAGTTTGAGCCAATCGCAGCTGATTTTTCAGAAGCAGTTTTGGTGTTTGAAAGACCAAAAATGTCAGGTGGTGCGACCGTCCGAACATACAAACAGAGAACAAAACTGAGAAATAAATGTTAAATTTCTCAATAAAATTCTTAATCAAATATTTTGGCATGATTTTATGTTAAATTCCTTATAAATGAGGGGAAATAGTGTATCGGTCCTATTTCAAAACTAATCTATTACTAAAAAAACTTTTGTCTGAAAATGTACTTCTACTAATGTCAGGGAGAGCGACCGACATAAAAATGCAATTTTATGCAATGTTCCTTTAAGAAAACCATGTGACAGCATATGACATCACACAGAAGACTCCAGAGGACCCCTTTGAAGCAGTAACAAGGTTAGTCACCCTCCCATAAATATGACATAATTTGACATGTTTGAGTAATGATGAGGTTGATTCAACTTATCATGTCAGGTGGTATGACCCCTGGAAAACTTTGAAAATGTGTTGTTATTATAAAAATGTGTATTTGATTTTAAAAAATTATGTATAACCTTGAGCACATGGTCAAACATTTGTATAGGCGTCCAAGTTAATGCCTGTTAGATTTGAATTGAGTTCGAAATGTCAGGTCGTGCGACCAATATGTCAGGTGTCGCGACCAATATGTCAGGTGTCGCGACCAATATGTCAGGTGTCGCGACCAATATGTCAGGTGTCGCGACCAGAGTTACAGTTAAACCAACTAAAAAAAGTCATGTTAATTCATGTTTTTGAAAACATTAAATACATTTTAATAAATATATAAAGCTTTAATCTACATATGTATATATATTTGTTTATTTTATTATGGTTTGAGTGACAATTTAAAGAGCACATTGTCCATCTTAAAGTCCTATTCTTCAAGAATATAGGACAATATAATCAACATTGATACTAAAACAATTGCATCTTTAAATTAATCTATTTTAATTTGTTTTTGTAGGTGCCATTATCAAGCAAGGAGAAAACAGCACGACATAGATCTCCAGAGCATCTGTACAAGCTGTTAAAGGAAAAGGAGTCAAGCATCAAGTACTACTGGATCTCTGATGGAAGACATTGAGAGATATGACGAGGCTCTTCCAGACAGTGTCCTAGCTGTGAAAGGAACACTAAAAATCTATCAGGTGACCACTGCACAACATGGCAAAATCCAGCACAGGGAGATCTCCTGTTTCTGTAGCAGACCAGACATCTGCCAGTGTCACAATCCCTCAGAAGTGGACTTCCAGAATACTACTAAGGTCCCTCCCACAAGTCCCAAAGCCAAAGAAAACCCCAAAGATCTGAATGGGAAATTCATACTTGTGGAGTATGATGGCCAACCTTTTGTGGGTCAAGTCCTCAAGGTGGTGGGCAATGAGATTGAGGTGAGCTGCATGCAGCAGTCAGGAGGGAAGAATGCTTTCATTTGGCCTCACCCTCTTGACATTGTATTTTATTACATCGCAGATGTGCTGGAAGTGATTTCTAAGCCAGAGCGCCTCAATACACGCCATTCAAAGCTGAAAAGTACAGATTGGGACAGTTTGTGCTTTCTGAAAGCATGATTTTGAACTATATTTGAAAAGAGCTGTTTTTTATCTTGACTTACTGTTACTACTGAATCTATTGAACAGTAGATTGAATTCTGCCCTTAATGTTTCTGGGCCCAATATTTGCACTCATTTACTGATTCATATAAAATATGTTCTCATTTATTAAATGTGTTCCTTGAGGTTTCAAATTTATATTTTTAAAGAAACGATGATCAAATGTCATCATAACATGCAGTATTGTTTTGCACTTTCTTGTTAATTAAATTTAATTATATTATTGAGATAGAGTATAAATTGGTCAGAGGATTCAAATAAAAAAGCCAATTGAAACCTGAATAAAATTCATTGACATATCTTTCTTTTTATTTTGTGAATATCAATCATTATTGATCACAACGTCAGGTGGTGCGACCGGTCATGGTCAGGTGGTGCAACCAGCAAATTTACATTTAAATGTATCAATTCCCACTGCAATTGCAAAATGAAGTAAGAAATATAAATGTAAACCTTTATATAACGTATACAAAACATAAAAAGTCCTTATGGAAAAATGGGTGTTTGAATACACAGAAAAGCAGCCGTTTATATGATTTGGAATAAAAGGGCAATAAATAAAGAAATAGAAAGGAAATTTACCATGTGATATGCATTTTAGACACTACAATGATTCATATTTACAAGTCTCAGTAGTGCTAAGTACATTTAAAGTATATTATTTTAAATTAATATATGGTCGCACCACCTGACATTTTCTGGGTGGTAAAATCTTGTTTAATAATGAATTAATGCTGCCTAAAATGCTGTAAAACCAATATAAATCAACACAATACATTTTTTTGGACATAAAAATGCATGTTCAAACTGTTTTGCTTAAAATATATTTTTTTTCTTCTTGAAAATCTTATTTGTCATTGACCCATGTGTTTCCTGGACAAAAGTAACATCTATTCTTTTTTGTTTGACAATTTCAAATAATTTAGCTCTCTTTTTAATATTCCTTGCACCATTAACATTCAATGATGCGATACATACTTCAGCCATCGAATAAAATAAAATCAAAATGTAACCAGTATATAATCCATGAATTATATAATTAAGATTTTTCACTGTTTTCATCCAAATCAACACTGAGTTTCTGAACAATTTTCTTCAGGCGATACATCTCTTTGGTCGCAAAACGACCTTCAGCCATAAACCCCTTCGTCTTCTCCACAAACTGTCCTATATCAGGAAAATACTTATTAACAAAGACTCCTCTCTTGTTTTTTTTATATCATCCACACCATAGTCACAACTTGACATTTCACTTTGAGACAGGGTACTAGTACTTGAGTCAGAAAACTCACTTTCTGAACCAGTCTGATCAGTAAAAACATTTATTTCAAACTTCTTTAACTGTCTGTGAACTTGACCTTTATTTGCATTTTTCCTTTTCAATGGCACTTTTAACAAAATTTGCCCTAAACTAGGGATGAGTCACGAATTTCGAATATTCGATTAGGTTATTTAATTATAGAATTTTGAATAGTGTGCGCGATCTTAAAAAAATCGCAGTGTGTTCACTCGTAACGCGTTCATGTAACCAATGGGTGGCGCTGTCAATAACGACGCACCTAAAGTCTGTCAATCAAGAGACAATAGAGGAAAATATTTTCTCACAACAATTGCTAATGTAGTTACGCACACTGCACACCTGCCTGGCAAAACGGATACGGCAAATTGAGACGGTGTCAAAAGTGACAAAAAAGCCTTTTGAGCTGTTGATTTATGAAATTGTTCCGGACGGTTAATAAATGCCGTCATTCAGTAAATATGTTTTAACGCGTTTTAAGTCTGGTCTAAAATGTTTATGGCTTGAATATATTTCCCTGGATCAATCACACTGTTTTTTTAGTTGATATAAATGTGCATGCTTGTAAAAAATAAGGAAATGTCCTAGCATTATGAGCGGTTGATGCTAATCGACGTACTGTGAATAAGTGCCGTCATTCGGTTGTTAATGATATATTAATGTTCCAGCACGTTATCTTAATGTGTGGCTTGATGTAAGATTGCCTATTCCATACTAAATAAAGCAGTGTGTCTTCGCTGGTAACACTACTGACAACACTATTCATATATGTGAACTATCGCAATTAAAACACAGAGATATGACAAAACTGAATCCCGATGCCATTCACAAGTGGGACAAAAATGAAGAGGCGTACATTTTCTGGAAGAAGAGTTCCTCATGCGAGCTCCAGCGCTGGCCTTGTCGAGTCATCCAATTCAGTGGTGAGTAACGTTATAAGTGTTGTATCGTGTTCATAACTTTAGTTATAAGTTTAGCGTTTAGTTTAAGTGTGAAATATGTTTTTTTTTAATAAAAATATTACAAATGAGAGAAACGAGCTTACCCAAACGGATAAAAGTGAGTTAGTCTGAGGAGCGCGAACTTAAAGAAACAGTTCCCATACAATTCTGAATGAAACGATGGTGATAGAGAATATTACTTTTTAAAGTGAACTATCCTTTCATGCGATTGAAAGACTACGGTTTAATTCACTAACAATGATTACACTGTTAAATTACCAGCATTTCACAATAATTAACAGTATTATTTTACAGTAACTTGTTGTAATTAAGTTTCCCTGTAATTTTCCAATGAATACCTGTAAAAACTACAATATCCTTGGATTTTACAGCATTTAACTCTTATTTTACAGTAAAATCTTGCAATCTAAAACGTGCTGTTATATCACAACAAGGTCTGTAATATCACAGCAACACAGTGAAAAAAATTAAGGATTTCACAGCATTAAACAGTATTATTACAGTGAAATATTGTATTGAAATATGACCTGGGAAGTCACATGACATAACCGAACATAATTATAATAATTTGAACTGAAGGCGCCATCGTGTCCCTCTTCTATTCCGGGCTGAATGGAGAAGGTGAGCAGCATGCATGTTTGCAGCACTTACACCCATGATATTTTAATATGATAATAATATTTACTTTCAAATAAACGTTTATCGCATGACACAGTTCACATTTTGTTAGCAAGTGCCCGGAATTGTTGAAAGTTCTCTCACAGCATTTGCTAATAGTAGTAATGTTAGTAATGATGAGAGTTTCGCTATACTTTTTCATGTCACTATCAACCGTTTAGACAAATCTGGTGTTTGTAAAGTTTATAAAACCAATGATGGGACAAACATTACTATTTATGTGGGCACATTTCTGTAATTAGTCAAGGTTATCATAGATTAGCAGGGCTAACCGTTAGCTGCTTAACTTTAATAACTTAGTGATTCAAACGGTCCATGAAAAAATATTTTTCCAGCGGATATCCTAGTTACAACATGACTGAGCTTACTGAAGTAAGTTAGTCTCATGTCGTGTTCGACAACGGGAGGGTTTTAACATAGGGTTCCCACTTGTCCTGATATGAATGAATAATAATTGTAAAAATTGTAAATGCACTTTACATTGAGTGAGCAATCTCAAAGTGCTACAGAAAAACACACTATATGAGTCATTCTAGAATTGGGGGTACATTTCGAGTCTCCCAGATAAACCTTTTATTTAAAAAACAAACAAAACTTTTTTGAATCAGTTTTGAATAAGAACACAAATGATATTACACTATCACAAAAAATAATGCTTTATGTATATTTAGGAAAAAATAATAATGGGAAATATTAACTAAATGACTCCCACTGCACCTATTATTGACTGTCTCTGCCTCCTGATTCATACATTCAACTTGAATTATCATGAAACAATTAAGTCTAATTTTCAAATATTTTTTTGTGTTTACTCCATTAAGTTATATAAACAATATATATTTTCAGTATTATTTGTAATTTAATTAATAAAAAAAAAATTATTGTCTGTCCCTACGTTCTGGTCAACTCTGTTACCTCTGTTATAAAATAAATAAAAAAACTTTCCAAAGCATTTATAGAAAAAGCATGTGACTTGCACCAAGGGATGTCACTTCCTCTGGTGGGAAATTCTGGAAAGCAGTAAAGTATGTCATTATTCTTCTCTCATTAATTTGTACAAAATGTTTAGGATACACCAATAGTAGATTAATTATTTGTCAAATCTATTATTGTAATATTGCAGTGAATCTCTCATTCACTTTTTAAAAAACGATAATATGGCGAAAACCCATAAAATTCTGTTTTTAGACATGCCATGTGGTATCTAGTTTGAGGTTAGCATTTCGAGCTAAAACACAAAATGGTGGATTCAGTATTAATATTTTAAATCTTACAAGTTTAAGATCAGCAAATATTGAAAATGTTGAATTTAAAGTGCATTCTATGAAAATAAAAAAGTACAAAATATTTAAAAAATCATATTTTTTTGTTTTCTTTCTCTGCTTGAAATATACCCGCAATTCTGGAATAAGTCATATATATATACACCACTATCATTTTTGACATACGGCTAAAAAAAAATTACAATGATCAATGATCATAATCTGCATTCAAACTGAAATTCTTATTGTTGGTTGCCTTTGTGTAATTTCTCCTTTTTCTTTTCTTTTCTTTCCAGGTCATCAGAGCGCGAGGCTAACCATCCTGTTCAGTGTCAGGCTAAGAGTGAGGAGAAATAGATTAGGTAGATGCACCACAATGTTCAACTGTAAATTCGTTGGCTGTGAGCATGTGTCTGAGAATGTGTGTAACTATGTTCAGCACACAAAACTGCATAGCAATGCCCCCAATTATCACTACCAGTGTGGGGTGCCTGACTGCTCACGGAGGTACAGAAAACACACGGGACTGCAAATTCATATGTATAGGCAGCATAGGTCCTACCTGCAGGCTGCTAGGCCTATACTGCCTGGCACATCAGCTCTACCACCTGACACATCACTTCTACCACCTGACACACCCTTGAAATGTCTGCTTGAGGCTTGTGCATTTCAGTGTGACACTTTGGCCTCTCTTATTAAGCATTTGAAGACACACATAAGGGGAGGAATGGTAACTAGATGTCCATTTAGAGGTTGTGATTGCACGTTCACACACGTGATGACGTTTGCTTCACATATTTCCAGAAAACATAGGTGTGCAGAGGATTCAGTTTTAGATGACCTTGTTTATTACTATTGCTACAGAGCCGTTGCCAGGACCCAGTCAGTCATATTCAGAGGCTGCCGAGGAACATAATGAACCACAAATGCCATTAGCTGTCGACGAAAACCTATTTTTAAAGAACCTTACACTTTTCTACCTGAAATTGCAATCTAAGCTACTCTTACCAGCAAGCACCATTCAAACCATTATTGATGGCTTTCAAAGTGCTCATGAACTTGGCCTGTCCAATTCCCTAAACATTCTGAGTGAGAAACTAAAAGAACTCGGAATCCCTCAGGCCACTATAAGCAGCATCACTGAGGAAATGAACAGAGATGATCTACTCACACTCTATAACAGGGGAATGCTCAGTACAGATGCAAAGAGGAAGGCTGCTTTTAAAGAGTGTTTTAACTATGTTCATCCCGTTTCTTTGCTCTTGGGCAATGATGAAAATGACAAAGAATGTTTTGCTCAGTATATTCCTATACATGAGACATTGGTGACACTTTTCAAAAATGAGTCTCTACGCGAACAGTATACCATGACACGTTTGCAGCCATCTACTGATGCTGTCTATCAGGATGTCAAGGATGGAGAAGGCTTTCAAAGTAATCCAATGTTGAAAGCTGACCCTTCTTCACTTTGTTTAATACTGTACCAAGATGCCTTTGAGGTTGTCAACCCCCTGGGCTCAGGGAAAAAAAAGCACAAGGTTTTAGCGGTTTACCTAACTCTTACTGACATCTTGCCTCACAATAGATCTTCTATTGATCAGATGCAACTTGTTCTGTTATGTAGGGAACAGGACTTTAAGTATTTTGGGGTAAATAAAGTTTTTGCTCCCCTGATTGTGGACCTCAAAATTCTGGAGCAGAGAGGTGTAGTCACATCTGATGGCATTGTACTAAAGGGCTCTTTGGTTGCCATTGCAGGAGACAACCTGGGATCCCATTCTATTGGGGGATTCTTGGAGAACTTCAGTCGGGTTATTTTTTGTCGTTACTGTGAGGTGTGTAGAGATGATTTCCTGACTAATTCTATATCGTGTGGTACCAAAAAGAACAGCCCAATCATACGCAAGTAATTTGCAAGAGCAGGAAACTATTGCCACTGACTCTGTATGCGGCATCAAGTTTGACTCTCCTTTCAATCAGCTTTCACATTTCCATGTTTGCCAGCCTGGCCTACCACCATGTCTAGGCCATGACTTATTTGAGGGAGTCATAGCTTATGACCTTCCTTTATATATTCGTCATTCTACATACCTGCAGTTAAACAGGTGCAAGAACCAGTTCAGATATGAAGTTAACGATGGTAAGGACAAACCAGCAGACCTCTCTCCCAGCAGCGACAAGCTCAGTGGGCATGCAGTTCAGAACTGGTGTTTGCTTAGACTTCTCCCACTCATTGTGGGTGACAGGATTAAAGATCCCTGCGAAAATGAGGTGTGGCAAATCATTTTGCAGCTGAGGGAGATTGTTGAGCTTATCTGTGCACCGGTCATTACAGAGGGCCAGGTTGTGTATCTTAAAGTCCTCATAGAGGAGTACATAGACAACAGGACAAGGCTTTTCCCCAATGCCCCACTCAGACCAAAGCACCATTATCTGTGCCACTATCCATCTCTCATCATTCACTTTGGCCCACTTATTCGCCTATGGACACTCCGATTTGAGAGCAAACATACATTTTTTAAACAGTGTGCCAGAAAATTGCACAATTTTAAGAATTTGTGCAAAACTCTAGCAGAGAGGCACCAACTTCTACAAGCGTACTTGAGTGCAGGAAACTTGTTCCCTTCACTTGTACAAGCAGAAAAGGGGACTGATTTTCATGTTGACGATTACAATGACAGGATCAGGGCATCTGTAGCCAGTTGTCCATTCCAGTTACAGTCGGCAGTGGCTTGTAACTAGAGTTGAGCCGGATACTCGGCTGAAACGAGTATCCGGTACGGATAAAGCACTTTTGCCGAGTACGAGTATCATACGAGTCAATATCTGTGCTCGGATTGAATAAAAATCCTCATTGGGTAGCTGACTGTGTCTGCGTTCTGTGATAGGCTAGTCACAGCCTCCCCTCCCCTACACACATACAGATGTATTGTGTTGCTGACTGTGTCCCGCTCTGATCACTCACACACAGAACACCAAACGCGAATGAATCGCGCTATTCGCGTATAGTTGGACGCTTAAACATTTTCTCTGCCTGTCGGAGTTTTTTTTCTTTTTTAAACCGTCAGCTGTAACCAGTTTTTTAAGGAAGTAGTGGTATAAAAAAACTATATTACAAATTAATTAGCTACACACACACACATACCTGATCATAAAAAAATGTAAAGTTAAAAAAAGAAAGTTATGTTGAGATGAAAACTCTTGTTCATTACATTTTACTTCATAATTGCAACCGCATGTGTTGTATTCATTGTTGCAAAACTTGTTCTGTATATAGTTTATTTGTTTTCGTGATCAAAACCATTGATCTGAAGCTCAATGCTGATGCTGTCATGTAAATAGTTTTCTAATCAGCAATAAATATAACAATTTCTGATCAACCCATATCAATTGCATGCTTTAAATAACATACCGGTTAAAGCCCCGCCCATCTCAAGACAACCCGACCCACTTCCAGGTTAAATCCCGCCCACTTCCGGGTTAGGCCCCGGAATCCCCGCCCAGTCCGCTCATCCCTACTTGTAACTATGTTACAGTCAAAGGCACAGATTACAGAAGGGGGATGTACATTTTACTAGAGAACAGTGATGAAGGGCTTCTTATGGGGAAGATTATGCTAGTTATTGTTGTTTATAATTCGGTCTATTTTGTCTCAGAGAAACATAGTTTTTAAAAGTTATGTGACACAGGTGTGTACTGTGACCTAGGAGTGGCCCAAGACAATTATGTGTGCATTAAGCAGGAAGATCTACTGGACTACTATCCTCTTTCAGCATACAATGTGTATGATCAGTCCCTTATTGCTCTCCACCATTCTTTTCCAGAGGCAGTATGACCAGGGAGGAAAGTGAGGATACAGGATACGTGAGGAGAGACGTGAGTAGTAGAGCAGGCTATGTAGTCATAGCAAACAAAAAGTTTTCTTTTTCTTTTTGGTAGCCTTGAATAAAGTTGATTTTGTCTTTAATTTAAGTAGAATGCAACGGGGACTACTTTCAGGTGCTGCGTGATATCACTGCGCCCATGGTACGTTTGCAACGTTCCTTGATTATTACGCCAGAATGAGAGTATAGTTCCATGTCAAATCAGCCTAGAAAATTGCCACGTTTCATTAATTTCATAAATTCATTTAATTTAACGTTGCACGTTCTAACTTGAGAAGAGACAACTTTTAAGTAGGAAAAATCCGGAAATCTTAGTCACTTTGCGGGCGAGATGCTAATGGTCTAATCCGATCCAATGATCTATGCTAGGCTGGAGCTATACGTGGTACCATGATCAATGATCATAATCCTGACATTCAACTGAAATTTCTTATAGTGGTTGCCTTTGATGTATTTCTCCTTTTTCTTTTTTTTCTTTCATCGGTAATCAGAGCGCGAGGCTAACCATCCTGTTCAGTGTCAGGCTAGAGTGAGAGAAATAGATTAGGTAGATGCACCACAATGTTCAACTATAAATTCGTTGGCTGTGAGCATGTGTCTGAGAATGTGTGTAACTATGTTCAGCACACAAAACTGCATAGCAATGCCCCCAATTATCACTACCAGTGTGGGGTGCCTGACTGCTCACGGAGGTACAGAAAACACACGGGACTGCAAATTCATATGTATAGGCAGCATAGGTCCTACCTGCAGGCTGCTAGGCCTATACTGCCTGGCACATCAGCTCTACCACCTGACACATCACTTCTACCACCTGACACACCCTTGAAATGTCTGCTTGAGGCTTGTGCATTTCAGTGTGACACTTTGGCCTCTCTTATTAAGCATTTGAAGACACAATAAGGGGAGGAATGGTAACTAGATGTCCATTTAGAGGTTGTGATTGCACGTTCACACACGTGATGACGTTTGCTTCACATATTTCCAGAAAACATAGGTGTGCAGAGGATTCAGTTTTAGATGACCTTGTTTTAGACAAGTCTATTGCTACAGAGCCGTTGC
Organism: Triplophysa siluroides; assembly: GCA_006030095.1. Classification (NCBI taxonomy): domain Eukaryota; kingdom Metazoa; phylum Chordata; class Actinopteri; order Cypriniformes; family Nemacheilidae; genus Triplophysa; species Triplophysa siluroides. The sequence continues at coordinate 166,990 of VCII01000122.1, read as the reverse complement.
CAGGACCCAGTCAGTCATATTCAGAGGCTGCCGAGGAACATAATGAACCACAAATGCCATTAGCTGTCGACGAAAACCTATTTTTAAAGAACCTTACACTTTTCTACCTGAAATTGCAATCTAAGCTACTCTTACCAGCAAGCACCATTCAAACCATTATTGATGGCTTTCAAAGTGCTCATGAACTTGGCCTGTCCAATTCCCTAAACATTCTGAGTGAGAAACTAAAAGAACTCGGAATCCCTCAGGCCACTATAAGCAGCATCACTGAGGAAATGAACAGAGATGATCTACTCACACTCTATAACAGGGGAATGCTCAGTACAGATGCAAAGAGGAAGGCTGCTTTTAAAGAGTGTTTTAACTATGTTCATCCCGTTCTTTGCTCTTGGGCAATGATGAAAATGACAAAGAATGTTTTGCTCAGTATATTCCTATACATGAGACATTGGTGACACTTTTCAAAAATGAGTCTCTACGCGAACAGTATACCATGACACGTTTGCAGCCATCTACTGATGCTGTCTATCAGGATGTCAAGGATGGAGAAGGCTTTCAAAGTAATCCAATGTTGAAAGCTGACCCTTCTTCACTTTGTTTAATACTGTACCAAGATGCCTTTGAGGTTGTCAACCCCCTGGGCTCAGGGAAAAAAAAGCACAAGGTTTTAGCGGTTTACCTAACTCTTACTGACATCTTGCCTCACAATAGATCTTCTATTGATCAGATGCAACTTGTTCTGTTATGTAGGGAACAGGACTTTAAGTATTTTGGGGTAAATAAAGTTTTTGCTCCCCTGATTGTGGACCTCAAAATTCTGGAGCAGAGAGGTGTAGTCACATCTGATGGCATTGTACTAAAGGGCTCTTTGGTTGCCATTGCAGGAGACAACCTGGGATCCCATTCTATTGGGGGATTCTTGGAGAACTTCAGTCGGTCTACTTATTTTTGTCGTTACTGTGAGGTGTGTAGAGATGATTTCCTGACTAATTCTATATCGTGTGGTACCAAAAAGAACAGCCCAATCATACGCAAGTAATTTGCAAGAGCAGGAAACTACTGCCACTGACTCTGTATGCGGCATCAAGTTTGACTCTCCTTTCAATCAGCTTTCACATTTCCATGTTTGCCAGCCTGGCCTACCACCATGTCTAGGCCATGACTTATTTGAGGGAGTCATAGCTTATGACCTTCCTTTATATATTCGTCATTCTACATACCTGCAGTTAAACAGGTGCAAGAACCAGTTCAGATATGAAGTTAACGATGGTAAGGACAAACCAGCAGACCTCTCTCCCAGCAGCGACAAGCTCAGTGGGCATGCAGTTCAGAACTGGTGTTTGCTTAGACTTCTCCCTCATTGTGGGTGACAGGATTAAAGATCCTGCGAAAATGAGGGTGTGGCAAATCATTTTGCAGCTGAGGGAGATTGTTGAGCTTATCTGTGCACCGGTCATTACAGAGGGCCAGGTTGTGTATCTTAAAGTCCTCATAGAGGAGTACATAGACAACAGGACAAGGCTTTTCCCCAATGCCCCACTCAGACCAAAGCACCATTATCTGTGCCACTATCCATCTCTCATCATTCACTTTGGCCCACTTATTCGCCTATGGACACTCCGATTTGAGAGCAAACATAAATTTTTTAAACAGTGTGCCAGAAAATTGCACAATTTTAAGAATTTGTGCAAAACTCTAGCAGAGAGGCACCAACTTCTACAAGCGTACTTGAGTGCAGGAAACTTGTTCCCTTCACTTGTACAAGCAGAAAAGGGGACTGATTTTCATGTTGACGATTACAATGACAGGATCAGGGCATCTGTAGCCAGTTGTCCATTCCAGTTACAGTCGGCAGTGGCTTGTAACTAGAGTTGAGCCGGATACTCGGCTGAAACGAGTATCCGGTACGGATAAAGCACTTTTGCCGAGTACGAGTATCATACGAGTCAATATCTGTGCTCGGATTGAATAAAAATCCTCATTGGGTAGCTGACTGTGTCTGCGTTCTGTGATAGGCTAGTCACAGCCCCTCCCCTACACACATACAGATGTATTGTGTTGCTGACTGTGTCCCGCTCTGATCACTCACACACAGAACACCAAACGCGAATGAATCGCGCTATTCGCGTATAGTTGGACGCTTAAACATTTTCTCTGCCTGTCGGAGTTTTTTTCTTTTTTAAACCGTCAGCTGTAACCAGTTTTTTAAGGAAGTAGTGGTATAAAAAAACTATATTACAAATTAATTAGCTACACACACACACATACCTGATCATAAAAAAATGTAAAGTTAAAAAAAGAAAGTTATGTTGAGATGAAAACTCTTGTTCATTACATTTTACTTCATAATTGCAACCGCATGTGTTGTATTCATTGTTGCAAAACTTGTTCTGTATATAGTTTATTTGTTTTCGTGATCAAAACCATTGATCTGAAGCTCAATGCTGATGCTGTCATGTAAATAGTTTTCTAATCAGCAATAAATATAACAATTTCTGATCAACCCATATCAATTGCATGCTTTAAATAACATACCGGTTAAAGCCCCGCCCATCTCAAGACAACCCGACCCACTTCCAGGTTAAATCCCGCCCACTTCCGGGTTAGGCCCCGCCCAGTCCGAGTACAGATACGGATACAGATAATTCATATATGGTTAACAGATACAGATACAGATAATGCTGTACTCGCTCATCCCTACTTGTAACTATGTTACAGTCAAAGGCACAGATTACAGAAGGGGGATGTACATTTTACTAGAGAACAGTGATGAAGGGCTTCTTATGGGGAAGATTATGCTAGTTATTGTTGTTTATAATTCGGTCTATTTTGTCTCAGAGAAACATAGTTTTTAAAAGTTATGTGACACAGGTGTGTACTGTGACCTAGGAGTGGCCCAAGACAATTATGTGTGCATTAAGCAGGAAGATCTACTGGACTACTATCCTCTTTCAGCATACAATGTGTATGATCAGTCCCTTATTGCTCTCCACCATTCTTTTCCAGAGGCAGTATGAGCAGGGAGGAAAGTGAGGATACAGGATACGTGAGGAGAGACGTGAGTAGTAGAGCAGGCTATGTAGTCATAGCAAACAAAAAGTTTTCTTTTTCTTTTTGGTAGCCTTGAATAAAGTTGATTTTGTCTTTAATTTAAGTAGAATGCAACGGGGACTACTTTCAGGTGCTGCGTGATATCACTGCGCCCATGGTACGTTTGCAACGTTCCTTGATTATTACGCCAGAATGAGAGTATAGTTCCATGTCAAATCAGCCTAGAAAATTGCCACGTTTCATTTTCCGTTAGTTTTATTTAATTTAACGTTGCACGTTCTAACTTGAGAAGAGACAACTTTTAATTAGGAAAAATTCCGGAAATCTTAGTCACTTTGCGGGCGAGATGCTAATGGTCTAATCCGATCCAATGATCTATGCTAGGCTGGAGCTATACGTGGTATCGCCAGACTCGGGGAACTGCTGGATGAACGGGGAGAAAGGTAAAAATCAATTGTTTTACTCGAGGGGAGGTGGAAAATGAGCTTAATTCCCCAAATGGTGGAATATCCCTTTAATTAGTTTGATAAAATACACCTGTGTTTACAACACTATTACACTGAACATTACTTCTGTGGGATGGGTCTATTTAGACAGTCACAACAGGGAATCAAACTGCTGACCCTTCAGTCATGAGACGATTTGCTCCAACTTCTGAGCTATAACCGTCCCCAATAGTTACCCTGTGATGCCCACTCCTAGGTGTGTCAGGTGGGGCCCAGCAGATTTGCCAGAGGGGGAGACCGAGGCAACGTTGGAGAATATGAAGAGGGATCTGCTGGCCATCTACTGTCTTTTTGGGTAATTTTGTTTAGACTTAAGTAATTGGTCAAGATCCGAACACTGAGTGTGTTGGGCGGCTACAAGACCAAATTGTTACTTGGGTACTAACAATACATTTGTATGTCTGTATACACAGAGGAAGGAATGAGTGGGGCAGAGAGAGCAGAACCAATGATGGAAAAGACATACGTCATCCTGCGGAAATACCTTAACAAAGTGCCTGCTGCAGCGATGTCTGCGATCAAACAGGAATGGCCATTTCTTTTCTCTCAGAAATGCCTATTCTCACACTTTGGCCTCCTGATGGACGTCTATGTCCTTCAGAAGCTACAGGAGGCAATTAGTCGACGAGGACAGACCATCTTGGATTACTGTGCAACACTGGACAACCCCAAGATCCGTGATGTTCTGGCCTGCTATGATCCAGACTCTGACAAGGCTGCCTGCATCCTGCTGCTCCTAATGTTGTACTTCAAAGAGCCGAAAGAGAGTTTGATGCTTGAAGTTGATGTAAGATTTTTTATTCAAATATTTAAAATGCAAAATGAGTGATTACATTATCAACATTTACCTTGCATGCCTTACTACCTCTGACAAATGAACAATATTTATCCTTTATCCTAAATCCATGCTATTGTGTGTTAACTATGTTACAGCCATGTGCCACTGCTGTGGACGTCAATACTGCAGAACTCCCCAGCACCCCCTGCTTGATCATTCAAGGTAATGTTACTTTGATCTAGTATCGACATTTCTAACTCATTATTTTGTTTTCATTCTAGAAATCTACATGACCACAATAAATAATAATAATAATTAGAATTAGAATTACATTTGTATAGCCCTTTGTATCTTAAGCAGATCGCAAAGTGCTCATAACACATAATGTTGTATCTGTTCATTTCAGGTGACATGATGAAGCCCTCTGGATGGCTTATATCCATCGAGGGACATGTCGTGATGGGCCCACACCCTTTCTTTTTACACGGAGTAGCTGCTTTCTTCAGCAGCTATTACGTCTTCAACATTGAGTATCCTGCCGCTGGATCGTCGACGCTGGAGTTCATTTAAAGGTATTTTATAAAGATCACATTTAATCTTGTAATTCACATTATAGTACAGGCTTCCAACTCAATGATTGTCTTGAGGTCTAAAATGCTGACAAACGAGGTACCTGAGGCTAGCCTGGTGAGACCATCCTGATCTCGCAAACTCATTCAATTTTGCTCTGCAGATCAGTCTGGGTTTCTACACATGTTATGCTGACAAATACCTGCTGGTCCAATCACAGCTACTTATTTTGTTTTGGGCCAGGCTATGTGATGATGACTTCGAAACGTCTATTGCAGGCCTCAGCTTGTTCGACGAACAGGCCTCAGCTTGTTAGGTTAGGCAACATCTGCTCCACCACCATCACCCTCAACACTGGTGTACCACAGGGCTGCGTACTGAGCCCCTTTCTCTACTCCCTTTTCACACTCGACTGCAGGCCTGTGAATGGATCTAACTCCTTCATCAAGTTCGCAGACGATACAACAGTGATTGGTCTCATCAGCAACAACGATGAGACTGCTTACAGAGAGGAGGTCCGGCACCTGGCCACATGGTGCTCAAACAACAACCTGCTCCTTAACACTGCCAAGACAAAGGAGATCATCGTGGACTTCAGGAAGGAGAAAGGAGGCACACACAGCCCCATCCACATTAATGGGATGGCTGTTGAACGTGTTTCCAGTTTTAAGTTCCTGGGGACCCATATTTCGGAGAACCTGTCCTGGACCACCAACACCTCATGCCTGGTCAAGAAGGCTCACCAGCGTCTCTTCTTTCTGAGGACACTGAAGAAGAACCAACAGTCTTCAACTATCCTGGTGAACTTCTATCGCTGCACGATAGAGAGCATCCTAACCAACTGTGTCACAGTCTGGTACGGGAACTGTTCTGTTGCTGAGCGCAAGGCACTGCAGCGGGTGGTGAAAACAGCCCAGCGCATCACAGGAACTACACTCCCTTCCATTGAGGACATCCAAAAGAAACGCTGTCTGCGTCGAGCTCGCAGCATTCTCAAGGACTCCTCTCACCCTGCTCATAGACTGTTTACTCTCCTGCCTTCCGGGAGGCGCTTCAGGTGCCTCCGGACAAGAACCAGCAGACTAGGAAACAGCTTTTTTCCCAGAGCTGTTTCATTATTGAACTCTGCCCCCCACTGATTTCACTACCCATCATAACTTTAACTTAATGCTGCTATTACATTGTTTACATTGCACTACAGGGCTGCCATGCATGACTGAACTGTACACACCAGTACTTCATGTATCTGCTCTACCGGACTGTTTACACACCCACAGCATCATTTGCACTCTATACTGCTCACTTGCACACAAGGAATATTATACTGAATGCTCATTTGCACTAATGGACTACTCTCATAACTGCATTACCTCATCTACTGCACTGTAACTTCAATAACTGCACTAACTCATCTACTGCACTGTAACTCTATTAACTGCATCTAATCATCTATTGCACCATAACTTCAATAACTGTATTAGTAACACAGTAACTCTATTAACTGCATATACTCATCTATTGCACCATAACTTCAATAACTGTACTAGTAACTCAGTAACTCTATTAACGGCATCTACTCATCTATTGCACCATAACTTCAATAACTGCACTAACTCATCTACTGCACTGTAACTCTATTAACGGCATCTACTCATCTACTGCACTGTAACCTTAATAACTGCATTAAATCATCTACTGCACTGTAACTCTATTAACTGCATCTAATCATCTATTGCACCATAACTTCAATTACTGTATTAGTAACTCAGTAACTCTATTAACTGCATATACTCATCTATTGAACCATAACTTCAATAACTGTATTAGTAACTCAGTAACTCTATTAACTGCATATACTCATCTATCGCACCATAACTTCAATAATTGTATTAGTAACTCAGTAACTCTATTAACTGCATCTACTCATCCATTGCACCATAACTTCAATAACTGCATTAACTCATCTACTGCACTGTAACCTTAATAACTTCATTAACTCATCTACTGCACTGTAACTTTAATATCTAATGTCTGTAATTAATGCACACTTAAGTCACTTGCACTATTGTATAGTCTAAATTGTTATCTGTTCATAACCACCTGTACATTAATGTTCACAGTATATATCCTTCTATATATATTGTCCATAGTACATACCGACTGTCATATTGTCATAGAACATTTGTATAGTATTTCCCTAATATTGTATTCTGTATTTATTCAAACTGTATATCCTGCACTTGCTAATTGCACTTCTGGTTAGACCTAAACTACATTTCGTTACACTGTACTTGTATATGTGTAATGACAATAAAGTTGAATCTAATCTAATCTAAATGCGAATGTATTGAATGAAGTAGATGAAATTTTATTTAAAAGCAGAACAAAATGCTCTCAGGCCCTTAATTGAAAAGGATGTGTTTGTCATACTTTCAACAGGGTTTGGTTTTAATTTACCAACTGGCCAATTGCGTGAAGATGCATTTCAGTGGCGGCGCACGTTGATATGGCCTCTCATAGGCGGCGCACGTTGATATGGCCTCTCATAGTAGAAAATCAACCACTTTGCCTCAGGCAAACCTAACCTGAGGCACCTTGGCTAAAAATGGCTAAAAAAAATTATGGTGAGAGTAAGATCTAACAAGTTTTGATTATAAATCTATTAAGGTTTGATGTGGGAAAAAAGCACAGCAAAAAGCACACCTTGATAAATGCTGTCTGCAATACATACTGTAAGTCTATAAAAAACTGAAACTATCTTTGCTTATTAACAGGTGCTTCCTGGGCATCAATCCTGAAAGAGGCTCAAAGACCAAGAAGCGGACAACAATGAACCCTCATGTGAGCACCCTTTTGAGGAAACTTATTGACTTTGAGTGGGCATCATAGCTTTTTTTTGCAGCGGTAGTTGTCAGGCTCAGTTTTGAGTAGCCTTGTTCTTTTTGTAATTTTTCAAGACAATTTTGCACTACAAGATTTTTACACAATGCTGTTGCGTGTGGACCCATTATAATGTTTGAGACTGAGAGGAGCGCCTGACCCCTTTACGACATTCCTTCATCGCTCTCTCCCTTGCTCTCTTATCTTGCCATGAAGGCCTCATTCCCATCCTGTCCATTACTGTTATTGTAACACAGCTAGTTGAATAGTTGAATTGTGAGACAGGTAGTTGAATTACAAGTTTGCCCAATTTCTATGCATTTTCTGTATTTTAAGATGGCTTTTATGAACTCTTGAAGTTCTTGGCATCTGCTGTACATTGAAAAATGTTTATTTGTTAATAAATATGCCATTGGGCTAACATTGACTTTACCTCAGAGTTGTTTGTTGGGGGGAGGGGGTTAATTGTACAATGATTGTAAATTCACAGTAAATGGAAGCTTCATCTGCATTACTTTTACAGTAAGTTACTGGACAATTTTACATTTACATTTACATTTAGTCATTTGGCAGACGCTTTTATCCAAAGCGACTTACAGATGGGGTAAACAATTGAAGCAATTCGGACAACGCAAGTACAACAAAAAGCAAAAGTGCAATCAATAAAACTGGCTTCATAAAGCCTACCACAGTATACAGTGCTAAGTTAGGTTAGAGTTTTTTTTTTTGTGGAAGTCATTTTACCATGACTTCCACAGTATACATTTTAAATTCACGGTAAATTATTGTCAACTTGTCTATTACTTTCACAGTACATACTGTAAAAGTACAGGGCCTTGTTGTAATGATGTACAGCAAAAGATTGTAATTCCCCAGTAATGTACTGCAATATCACAGTAATTGTTTTGTCATTGAAGCTGTGAAGTTACAGTATACAGTTGTGCTTTTACAACAATGCATTGTAATATCACATATATAAAATTACAGTAAATTGCTGTGAGTATATTTCACAGTATATTGCTGTAATCCTTACTGTGAAAGTCATGCAAAATTTATCCAATTATTTATTGTAAATTCACAACGAAAAATTTTGCAGTGTAAACTTTGTCATGTGATGCCCAGCGAGGGATTTCTCCGTCAAATTTCATGCAAGCTCAGACTCTAGCCAAAATTATGTCGGTGTTCACACAAAAAACCTAAACTGTGTGCACTCAATGGACTGTCAATTGTAACTGCAGTTGCGATATTACGCCGTAATGGGGGCGCTGTTTCGTTATCAGCACAGACGCTGGAGAGCTGCAGAAGGAGCTGTATTTCACGGCTGTTCAGGTTTTGTTTCTTTTGCATTCAAGCACGTTCAATTTCTTGAAAACGTTCCTTAAATTAATGTGGCATACAGCATTGTAATGTTTCAGTTGTGCAGTTGGCTCGTTGAATCAGAGTTAAACTGTACACAGCGAGTTCGCCAATATGAACGCACATTGTGATCAGAACGACTCGCAAACGAATGACTCATTTGAACTGATTTGTTTAAACTGTTGAAACTTCAGTCACTAGCGATTATAAGAGATCAATTAATCATTCAAAGCTCAGTGAACCACAAGATAATGCAGGATGTGAATTTAGTAAGACCGGTTAATTCAGTTGGCTGTCAATTGTAGGCTGAAAAGTTGGTTGAAAATGATAGAGAGCTTAATCTTTTTTTGGTTGAGTTAAAGTAATGTTTAATATAACTTAATAATTGTCATTTTCATCTTATTTTAGAACTTGTTATATGTTGTTTTTAAAGTGCTTTGTTAATCCACTTAAAGGTACGGTAGGCCTACATGTGCGTTTGTGCACAAGATCAGGATGGCACCACCTCCGCCTCATTTTGAGCCAGGAAAAACTCTGTATTATTAATCAGTCCAACCAGCTGGCTTTTCTGTACACAAATTTAATTATGCGATTCTAAATATGTTATGTAATTTTTTTCAAGGAGAGCGCCAACCCCTAATTGACACTAGGAAAAAATTTGAAAAAGGGTGTGCCTTTGATAGAATTACCCTCTTTGCAAAAGAAGAATCGTTGGGAAAAGGGAGAAGAGAGAAAGTTAAAAGGAACTTCCCAGATGTTGGTGAAACTTCATTCCTGGACCAGGTAAATATATTTATTGCTCCCTAGATTTAGTGCTTCTAGAGCTATACATGTACAACTGATTTTACATGGTGTTTAATCCAGATATTTATTTTATTTTTATTGTTTGGTGCTTTCAGGAAAATGCACCAGTTACAGCAAAAAAAAGAAGACCAAGAACAGTATTCAACAAAAGATAATGGCAGCTGTGAAAGAAAGTTGTTCTCAAATTGTGGTGAGCAGCAAGCTACTTTATTCTATAGTAGTTTAGTGATAACTTTGTTGGTCCCTGACCAGAACCAAGATGTTCATTTTCATCAAGTCCCCTGTCACCTAAGCCATGTGAGAGTTCAGACAAGGCTGAGAAGATTAAAGAATTAAAAGATGAAATAAAAGAACTACAGGAAGATTTAAAATATGAACGGCGCTTCAGGATAAAAGCAGAGAGAGAACTGAGGGAGTGGAAAGGTAATGTAATCAATAACATCACAACATTTTTTTATTTCTAACAACAATCAAAACAATTATTGAGTCCTTAACCACTTTAGTTATTAACATGTCCAAAGTAAACCACATTTCTGATATTTCAGCATATTCAAAGTAATCATCCTTTCCCTAAATTTTTATTTCATTTTACTTTAGCAAATTCTTAGGGGGTCCTCCTGGGTTTCTTTCAAACAATACTGAATGGCTGTTTTTTTTTTCATTATTAAGTCATCCATTTAAACAATTGCCACAATGTTACATTGACATTTACAGCAAAATATAATATTTGTGGTGGGCACTGTATAGCATTAAACAGAACAAAACTGAATATGCTTTCTTCCAGAAATTCATGCTGTTGTGCAGGAGCTAAAATGTACAGTTGGGGAAATTAAGGTGATGTGCAATTCAAAAAAGAAACCTGACAATAATGCATATGCCATCATCTTCTGAGGACACGGCTGGTCAAAACCAAGAACCACGCATTGCTCAAGAAAGTGGGCAGGTAAGTGAGTCTCAGTGTGTGTCTCAGTCAGCTCCCAGTTCAGTAGTCAGGGCATTGATCAGGGAGTTGGCCATTTTAAGGGCTACACACACCTTACTATGTGTCACTGTGTGTCAAACCTTCATAATAATTACTGCAAACCTGATATTTCCTGAAAGATAACTGATTACATCAACTTAGGAGAGGGGGTGACAATAAAGAGAAGCCAATTTGAGAGGATCAACACCCAAGATTTTAAAACATTTACAAGTGAGCTTCTCTTGGTGACCTTTGGGAGAGAAACTCTTGCCACACACTCTCTAAATGAAAGAAAGGCGCCCAATGCCGATACCAGCAAGGAGGCACTTCCGGCTAACAAAGTGTCTGTCTTAATAGGTGACTTCTGGTTTATTTTTTCAGAATAAATGGGTTATTATTTGTTAATTCAGTTTGTTTCTTTTTTTTACAGGCTACATCCAAAAACGGTTTCGTGTTTCCACATCGGAGATAAAGGCAGTCATAAGAACGTCTCGGTTACGTATGTAACCTCGGTTCCCTGATGGAGGGAACGAGACGTTGTGTCGAAGACGACAGATGGGGTTCGCCCTTGAGAACCAATCAACTCTGACTACTATAGAAAAGGCCAATGAAATTTGGCGAATGAAATTTGCATGCCGGGCTCCGCCCCCGGATGTCCGGTATAAAAGGAAGCCGGCGTGCAGCATTCACTCATCTTTTGTTCTGAAGAGCCTGAGAGCCTCTCACGACTGCAGTAGAATACGATACGTGTTAGTGGCATAAGGGACACAACGTCTCGTTCCCTCCATCAGGGAACCGAGGTTACATACGTAACCGAGACGTTCCCTTTCTGTCGGTCTCTCGACGTTGTGTCGAAGACGACAGATGGGGTTCCCTATGGAAAACGCCACAACGCTGTATCGCGCAACCCGAGGGGTCTCACCCGACGAGGACGCCATGCCCAGGAGCCTCTGAATCGTTTCAGGGGACCGCTGTCTGCCTGAAATGTTCCAGGCAGTTCAACACCGGCTGGGCGCGTACTGCGACAGTAGCGCCGACATGGTGACAGAGTTGAGTTCCCTACCGAGAGAGGATGCTCTGCCCTGGGAGAGCTTCCTTTCCTCGGTTTGACCTGGATTCCCAATCGATCTGGGTGCCGGAGCACCAGGCCCCTTGTATACATAACAGATCTCACGAGTGTGTCAGGCCAGTCGTTGAGATAGTTAAGTACCCGCACACCTTCCTCCCCTCAGGGAGAAAGGGCGGCTTCCACGATCTTCGTGAAGACCGTGGAGACAGGGACAGATCGAAAGGGATTTCAGGTCGATTGCCACGAACCAATCCTGACACCTGATGGGTGTCAGGACGCGCCTCTGCGTGAGCATCCTGAGCAGCAGCTTGTGAAGGTGCTTAGTTCAGGGTACGCAGACCTCCAGGGGCGCAACCCGCCGTCTTCTGGGAACGATGAAGTGCGGGAACCCACCGAACATCTTGGTTTGAGGGACGAACTCGATGCCTGTTTGCCAGAAGGGTGGTGACCTCTACTTCAAGGGTGGTGAAGTATGTAGGCGTCCCAGCCTCAGACAGAGGGAGAGATGATGCCCCAAACTTTGGAGAGTCTCTGGCGAACTGGATCGAGTAACCAGACGGACCGTCTGCATTAGCCACCGAGACAGTGTGGGCAGCTCTCGAGCTCCCAGGGACTGTGACAGGGGGATCAAGGGGACGGTGGCTTGAGGGCGGCCGAGTCGCAGCGTGGTAAAAATGTGGCTAATCGCCACTGTCTGCTTCTTCACCGTCAAAAACTGCTGAGCGCAGTCCTCGACGGTGTACCAACAGCCCACCCTGCGAGACGGGTGTAACAAGAAAGCGGACTTTCTCGGTGTCACTCATCTGCGCAAGGTTCAGCCGGGTGACTCTCCTGGACCACTTCCGTGGGAATCGTCCGACCCAGGTCCCGTGCCGCCACCTTGGTCGCTCCTAGAGCGCTGTCAGTGGCGGCACAGAAACCTGCATTATACCTGGGTCGGCCTTACCCTCGTGGAGCTCTCTCAACGCCCTGGCCTGGCGGACCTGCAGGATGGCCATGGCGTAGAGAGAGGAGGCAGCCCGGTCCGCGGCAGCGCAAGGCTTCGGCACCATAGATGTCGAAGTCCTACACGCGTTGGACGGTAGGCGTGGCCGATTCTCCCCAGGCGGCAGCCATCTGCGGCACAGATGCACCGCAGCCGCACGTTCCACCCGGGGGATCTCGACGTAGCCTTTGGCTGCCCCACCCTCGAGGGAAGTGAGGGAGCCGGAGCTGTTTCGACCGGAGCGGTCCGTGGAGCGCTCCTTTTTACACAGCTCCTCATCCACCTCCCGGAAACAAATGGCACCCGGGGTGGGCGCGGTTTGCACCGCGCTCCGTCCCCAGGAACCACATATCCCCGGACACACCCATGGCTGACATCACTTCTGCTTCCTCCTGAGCTCGACCCCCCTGGGGGGGGAGCTCGGATTCGTCAGAGTCGGATGCCAGTCTCCCTCCGATGCTGCGAACGACATCTCATCTACGTCACACATCGTTTCCGAGTGCGTGCCTGAGGATCCGAACGGTATGCCACCGCCGGTTGGGAACGTTCAGAAGCGAATCGGGTGTATCGGCCCGTGAGCACTTGGCTGGCGGGTTTACGTTCGCAGAGTTCCCCATATCACTAACGCTGCTACGTGGGTGGTCATCGGGGCCGTAGCCACAGATGTCACAGCCCGGGTAGCAGACGAAATGGTGGCTGGTTCCCGTAGGAAGACAGCCCCCCGTGACCGCAACTTCTGAGTGACAATCCGCCCGCAGTGCGGGCAGATGTGTCAACGAACGCTGCTTCAGTGTGCTGGATGCCCAGACACCTAATGCAGCGATTGTGTCCATCCCCCTCCTCGATGAGGGTGCCGCACCCAAGAGAACAGCGGGACATGCCGCTGGAAATTGCTCAGTCCTGAAAAGGACCTTTTAGAAATAATCTCTATCACCTCCGGAACCGCCGAGACGCCCAGGAGAAGGTCGCTGCAGGAAGGGACGATCCGCTGCTCTGCGTCGTAGAACCGGCGAAGTAGAATTCGTTGAATTCTTTTTGTTCGTAGTCATGAGCGAGGGCTCTGAAGAACAAAAGATGAGTGAATGCTGCACGCCGGCTTCCTTTTATACCGGACATCCGGGGGCGGAGCCCGGCATGCAAATTTCATTCGCCAAATTTCATTGGCCTTTTCTATAGTAGTCAGAGTTGATTGGTTCTCAAGGGCGAACCCCATCTGTCGTCTTCGACACAACGTCGAGAGACCGACAGAAAGGGAACCAAGCTTAACAATGAGGACAAGCTCTTAAAAAAACGAAACCTCTCTGAATGATGCGAGAAAACAAACATGCACAATTTGTTGACATACACTGTTATATGATGCATGTAGTAACTCATAGTCTGTTATTTCAAGTTTAAAAAACTATTTACTCACATCTATTGTTGCATTTTCTATGTAAGTTACATAGATTATATACAGATGTTTTGCTGATGTTTAATAAAACTGCTTCTGGCTACTCAATGGTTGTATTTCAATGATTAAGCAGTTTACTAGCATTTTACTTCACTAGCAGTGTAATTGCATTGCAGCTGTATTGCAGTAATACTGCACTTGTATTTTAGTTGTACTTCAAATGTATTGTAGTACTATTGCAGTGGTATTTTAATAGTACTTTAAACGTATTGCAGTACGATTGCAGTTGTATTTTAGAAGTACTTTAAATGTATCGCAGTAATACTGCAGTAACTCCATTAAAACTCTTCAAATGACATTTATTGCTATATACTGCAAAATTGCATTTTTTTGTGTCCAAAAAACTGCATTTTTCTACATGTTAAAAACTGCAGTTTTCTTTTGTAAGGGGAGCTCCATATACTAGCGGTTCTTGAAGGAGCCAATGAAGAGATTTAAAATGTTCTTCTCTTTGTGACATTCCTTAAACTTGTTCACCAAATATGTTTTAAGTTTTTTGGCTTCTAGCTTCAGCATCAGCTGCAAGATGCCAGGCAGTGCACATGATGCTAGGCAGTGCACATGATGCTAGGCAGTGCACATGATGCTAGGCAGTGCACATGATAATAACGTGCTGCGCAGGTCTGACCTGTTTCAGAGGGCTCATCTGCTCCCAAAGGTATGCTACATTTTGATGTTTTAAATGTCACTGCTATATCGTCTAGATCACTGTATACACCTAGTTGTCTTTCACAACCATTTTTTAAAATCATTACTAAACATGTCATACTAGTTATGTTGTATAGAGCAAAAATAGCAAAGCTAACTTGACTTAAACCAACAAAAAAATACACGTTTTAGCCATGAAGCCATGATAGTCTCCAGCCCTTGTGTCACATTTTTTTGCTTACTCATGTATGGTCAAATAATACAAAAACTATCTAAATAGCTGAAAATACAAGTTAAACAGTTTTAACTCACTATGTAAGTGTATGTAAGAAACATTTTATGTCAACCAGTTGAGTTTATGACTTATTTTAACTACAGGTTTTGAGGAATGACTACTAATGAAAGATTAACTCTTTTATGGGGAAGATTTTAACTCTACTGGGAAAGATGTTTTAGATAGGATTCATCTTAAGACTCATAATGCTTCAAGTCGTATTTTATGTAGAATGGTAGAAGCCCACAGCTTATGTGATGTATGGAGAGAAATGAATGGTAACCATAGACAGCATGGGCACACACTAGGGACAATGTTTTTCTCTAGCCAGGCTTGATAGATTTGATTGCTTTAGTCGTCATTTTAACATTGTTAAGAACTATTTAATTAGCGTTAACCATAGTCTGTGTTCCTCTCACTCAACTGTTAAAAATGTTACAACATCCAAATACATAGAGACTGTGTCTGTCCCCCGAATAAAACAACAAAATAAAAATGTATGTAAAAGTCAGAGAAAAAACCTTATCATGATTAAACCTAAAGACAATATATTTGTTGAGCAAAACCAACTCCTAAAGTTCGGGCTACTTAATATTAGATCACTAACTCAAAGGCAGTTATTGTAAATGAAATGATCACAGACAACAGCTTTGATATACTCTGCCTTACTGAAACCTGGCTTAAACCAAATGATTATTTTGGTATAAATGAGTCTACTAACCCCTTATGCTGGGCTGGTCGAGGTGGTGTAGCAACAATCTTTAGAGACTTTCTTACCGTAACTCAGAGAAGAGCATAAATTTAAATCATTTGAAGTGCTTGTGTTGAACATAATTGTTCCAAACAAAAGTAAAAAACCATTGCTTTCTCTTACACTGGCTACTGTGTATAGACCCCCTGGGCCTTACACTAATTTTCTGAAGGAGTTCGCGGACTTCTTATCGGACCTATTGGTTAACGTTGATAAAGTACTGATCGTTGGAGATTTTAATATCCATGTAGATAGTGCTAACGATGCATTAGCAGTGGCGTTTAAAGAGCTTCTACACTCTTTTGGTGTAACACAAAACATCAACAGACCCACTCATAGACTTAATCATACTCTAGACTTGATTATATCTCACGGAGCCAATCTAACCAATATCGATATTATACCTCAAAGCGACGATGTCACTGATCATCATCTTATAACATGTACACTGCGCACTGCAGAAATCAGTCGTATAGCTCGTTATCGACTTGGTAGAACAATCACCTCATCTACTTAAGATAGTTTCGTTAAGAATCTGCCAGATCTGACTCCTTTAATAACTTTGCCAATTAATACAGAATCGCTCGATGACATGACCAGCAACATGGGAACTATTTTCTCTAATACATTAGAAGCGGTCGCGCCTATGAAGTCAAAAAAGATTAACGAGAAGATCAAAGCACCATGGTACAATAGCACCACTCGCGGCCTAAAAAGAGAAACGCGTAAACTGGAGCGTAAATGGAAACAAACCCATTTAAAGGTCTTTAAAATTGCGTGGATAGAGAGTGCAAACTGTTATAAAAAGGCACTAAAAGCCTCAAAAGCCGAGCACCTCCGTAACCTCATAGAAACTAACAAAAACAATCCAAGGTTTTTATTTAGTACAATTGCTAAACTAACAAACAAACAGACTTCTCCTGACCCTGGCTATTCCGCCACACCTTGATAGCAATGAATTCATGACATTTTTTACAGAAAAAATCGAAAAATACGAGACGACGTAGTTAAAATCCAACCTCCAAGTGTGTCTGATGAATTAGTACCAACCATCACCCAAAAAGAAAAGCTACAGTGTTTTTCACCTATAAAACAGGAAGATTTAATTAAACTTATTGCAACATCCAAACCGACAACATGCTTATTAGATCCCATTCCAACTAATTTACTAAAAGAGTTACTACCTGTTGCAATTGTGCCCATTTATAACATAATCAACTCGTCAATTAATTTAGGCCATGTCCCAGGACCCTTTAAACTGGCTGTAATCAAGCCTCTTATCAAAAAACCAAACTTAGACCCCAGTGAACTTGGAAGCTATAGACCGATTTCAAATCTCCCGTACTTGTCTAAAATACTAGAAAAAGTAGTGTCCACTCAGTTGTGCTCTTTCCTACAAAATAATGACATGCACGAAAAATTTCAGTCTGGCTTTAGACCGCATCATAGCACCGAAACTGCGCTCGTTAAAATTACAAACGATCTACTTATGGCATCTGATAAAGGTAACACCTCACTCCTAGTCCTGCTTGACCTTAGTGCTGCGTTCGATACTGTAGACCATAAAATACTTTTAGATCGTTTACAAAATTATACCGGTATTCAGGGACAGGCACTAAAATGGTTCCGATCTTACTTATCTGACAGATATCAATATGTCCATTTAAATGGGGAATCGTCTAATCTAACGCAAGTAAACTATGGATTACCTCAGGGATCGGTTTTAGGACCCTTGCTTTTCTCCATATACATGCTGCCCCTGGGCAACATTATTAGAAAACATGGAATTAGCTTCCACTGTTATGCAGATGATACTCAGCTATATATCTCTTCAAGACCAAATGATTCCTTCAAGCTATCCAAACTGGCAGAGTGCATCAAAGATATGAAACATTGGATGACTAGTAATTTCCTTCTTTTAAACTCTAACAAAACAGAAATATGACTTATAGCACCAAAGACTCGTAAACAGAATATATCAGATTATAACCTGCAAATCGAAGGCTGCACTGTTACTCCGACAAATGCAGTTAAAGACCTAGGCGTTATATTAGACAGCAACCTGTCATTTAAAAATCACATCTCAAATATCACAAAAACAGCCTTCTTCCACCTTCGAAATTTTGCCAAATTACGAAATGTTTTATGTGTTGCTGACGCAGAAACTCTTATTCATGCATTTGTGACCTCAAGACTTGACTACTGTAATGCTCTTCTTAGTGGTTGTCCTGCATCTTCAATAAACAAACTACAGTTAGTCCAAAATGCAGCTGCCAGAGTCCTAACCAGGTCAAGAAAATACGATCATATTACCCCAATTTTGTCATCTCTTCACTGGTTACCCATTAGGTATCGTATTGATTTTAAAATTCTTTTAATAACTTACAAAGCCTTAAAGGGTTTAGCCCCTACCTACTTAACAGAGCTTCTATCACATTACAACCCATCACGCTCTCTAAGATCTCAAAACTCAGGACTTTTGATAACACCTAGAATAACTAAATCTACAAAAGGGGGTCGAGCTTTCTCATACGTAGCACCTAAACTCTGGAATAGCCTTCCCGATACTATTCGAGGGTCAGACACACTCTCCCAGTTTAAATCTAGATTAAAGACACATCTTTTCACCCAAGCTTTCACTAATGCATAGTAAATGAACAGCAGCTACGCTAATTATTTTCTTTTTCTGCCTCCGCCTCGGGATGCCCATCTCGAGGTAGGGAAAGTTCTGCCAGGCCCAGATGGACATCATATGCCCATCCCGACTGTGGAAATATATTGTGGAAATATACTGGTGGAAATTCACTGGATGTGTATTATATAAATGTTATGACTAACTATCGCTTGTCCTTGCATGATAACTATTGCTTGTCCTTGCATAGGAGTTTTTGCCCCCCGTAGCTGTTTTGGTGGCGGAAACAGTTCTTCCTGTTCATCCCTAAATGGAATTGTTATGTTACACTTGTTTTGTCTGCAATATATGCCACGTACACCGTTTCTAACCTATTGTATAAATAGAGGGATTGCCCCTCTTTTATTTGAGCATTCAGCAATAAACCATCTGTTAATTCACTTGGCTTCTTGTTTTGACTGCTCCGGAGCTCCGCGGGACTTCTTCTCATCTATCCAGACGATCGCACAACACAGACAGAGTAGCACATTTCTTACACCGACTTAGAGACTACGCCAGCTGCGGACTGACTGACCATCCCAGCTCCATCTAAGGCAACTCCATTTCCACCCAAGAAAGGCGACCATCCCAGCCCAGACCATTCTATCCCCAACCGAGAGCAAAGATGGAATACTTGTCACATTAATGCTAAAAGTTACAATGCTTGGTATTAAATGCTAAACTACATCACATGTCAGCAGTTTGAAGTTATAGCTGCGTTCAGTGGCCCTGATTGGGAGTTGCTGGGCTGATGTTCGTGGGGGGGGGCTCGTTGGTTGTGGTTGGTGGGATTCTATTTGTTGGGGCTGTGTGGGTCTGGATGGTCTTGCTTTGTGGTCGATGTCAGACAGCAGAGGAATAATGTTCCAATATGCCATTACTATTTTCTCTGGTTGTTCCTCTGTTTTTCTGGTGTCGATCGCGGAGTGGGACCGGGCTGGACGTGCATGGTTTCGGCGAGTGGGATTGCCTGGGTCGCGGGCGGTGGGCTCTCCCCCCTTCCTCAGGGATGTTGCTCGGTGACTTGGTCGGGGTCACTGAGAGCAGCTATGACACGTCAGAGGGGATCTGGCCCTCCTGGCTGAGCCTGGTTTCTCCCGAGGTTTTTTTCTCCATCAATCAATAAGGGAGTTTTGGTTCCTCGCCACAGCAGGGCAGTGTTGGCTTGCTCACCGGGAGACTGCATCTATTTATTAATTTATTAGATATTATCTATTAGAATGATCTTGCTTGTTCTATAAACACTATGCACTGTGCTGTGTCTTACCTCTGTGTTTTCTTATTTGCTCCTGTAAAGCTGCTTTGGAACAATGCACATTGTGAAAAGCGCTATATAAATAAACTTGAATTGAATTGAATTGAATATTGACAAACTTTTGAGAGCAATGCACTTTGTTTTTCACAATGTCCCTGCAAGAAGAGAGGATTATACACAGCTTACTCGGTCATCTCTTTTTCCACTCCCATTTTGTTGACAAGGATGGGTGGAATATCTGCCTATTGCAGAGAGAGCCATTGAGGTATGGCCAAAGCTTCAAGAACTTGTGGAGGCAGTGCATCGAAAAGACCTGCCTAACCCTGGAACCTCTTCTTTCGATACCATTGAAGCAGCAAAAAAAGATCCTTTGATTGTAGCCAAATTGTTGATGGAGGTGGCCGCCTGCCTTCAGAAGGATGCGGATAAACTAGATGAGCAGGTGGAAAACAAGTCTAACACACTAATGGCCAAATGATTACCAAATCTAACACCCTAAGAAAGAGATACAAGGACACATGCAATGATTTGAAAGATGTTGAGTCAGAGTTGGAACTAAAATCCAGTGCACTAAGGCAAATGCAATAATTTATATTCACAATTGTGTAAATTCACTTTTTTGCATACTTTAATTTGCAGCAGCCTATAAGCGTTAAAAGGTTCAGAGTTTTTGCCTTACTGTTCAGACGATGGAATTTGTTAGGTGATGAAGCTAATGTTTGTACTGTGGCAGTACAATTTACAGAAAGTTAGTTATGGCCTGATTTTTCACTCAGTCTAGCATCCAACATGATTGGTACTTTGTTGAATCAGTATTGAAAGTAAAATGTTACTGCAAATAAATGTTTAAGCTGTCTTCGGAGTAATTTCTAATTCAGGTTAGTCGTGGGCCCGTTATGGCATTAACCATTTAGAAAATGCATTAAAAAGGCAGTAAAAAGCATTAAATTAGGTTTCGTGATACCTGCAGAAACCCTGTATGTAACAAATTTTAATGGAAAATATGAATCTCCGTTATTTGTCCACAAACATTATAGGCTACCTTAAGTTGTCAAGATAGGCTTCATGCCAAACCCCACATGCAGAAAACAAGTCTCATTGCATCAGGTTTAAGCCTTTTGTATGCGCCTCGTTACATAAAGAGCTGATATACTAAAAATACCTTCAAATGAGCTACCGAAGATGATCAAAATCAATGTCCATTACATAATCAGGGCTGCGTTTCCCAATAACGTTGTCTTTTAGTATGAATACTCTAAAGATACTCCTTAACTCAAGTATATCTTTTCTAAGCGTGTTCCCCGAACTATACCTTTTGAGGTTACTTAAGGTAAACCTTCTAAAGTGCGATGTTAGGTTGATATCGATGCCTCGAGAATTGATTTGTTCACTCTACCTTGCGTTATAGAGTGGGTAAGTATTGAGAATTTTTTTTATTATAAAGAAACGCTTTAGAAATAGTAGAAGTTGCATTTAACAGGGCTCACTGAAATAGTATAAAGAAAGAAAGAAATGTGTGTGTGTGTATATATGTATTTATTCACGAGTTCACCTACACAGATAACAGTGATATTGATAGGGATAGTGATAGAGCTTGGTTATGAAGGTTATGCGTATTTGGCGTGCTGTCCGGGAAGCGGGCTCCGAGCTCGCCAGATCTATCTGCGCCCGAAACACTCTACCTTGGTACGGGTGAGTGCGCCGAGCTCGGAACCGGTCTGAGCCCAGAGCACACCCCCATAAAGCGAGAAAGTGGGACAGCCGCCGGAGTACGCATACCCCCCAACGCGATGCTGAGCGCTGCGGAGGCGTGGCCTGCGTTTGGGTAGAGACAAGAGGATGAGGGCTCCTTAGGAGATGTGGTTCGTTATGAGACGAGAAAGGGGTAGGGGTTCCTCCGAGGATGGTTGAGACTGAGAAGATGAAATGAGGGTGCCTGCTGCAGTGATGAGAAGTTTGAATCCACGAGTGGCTGGTAGTAGTGCGTAGGGAGAGTTCCTAATATGGGGGTTTCGGGAACCATCCAAAATGAACCTGGCTTCATGGGTGTCCCTGTTGTTGAGACTGATACTGGAAAGAGGCGACTGATGGAGGCTCCTGCTGGGGTGATCATGCTGTGATGCTTGCTTGCTTCCGTAGAAAGTCGTAGGTGGCAGAGAGCGAGGCGGAAGCACTGGCCTCTGCGGGGGCGATCGCTGCGGCGACGCTGGCTTCTGCGCCTTAGATGGAAGCACTGGCCTCTTGCGGAGGCGATCGTTGCGGCGACGCTGGCTTCTGCGCATTACATGGAAGCACTGGCCTCTGCGGAGGCGATCGCTGCGGCGACGCTGGCTTCTGCGCATTTAGATGGAAGCTCTGGCCTCTGCGGAGGCGGTCACTGCGGTGGTGCTGGCTTCTGCGCCTTAGATGGAAGCACGGGCCTCTGCGAACTAGATGGAAGCATAGCGGATGAAGAACTTGATGCCTGAAGTGGGAAAGCTGGCCTTGGCTGAGGCTGTTGCTGTGGCAACGCTGGCTTCTATGCTTGAAATGGAAGTGCTGGTCTCTGCCAGGGTAGTCGCTGCGGCGATGCTGGCTTTCCATGCTTGGGATGGAAGTACTGACCTCTGCTGAGGCAGTCGCTGCTGCGATGTTGGCTTCTGCTGTCAAATCTGCTGCTGCAGAGCCCGAGACTTGGGCACTGGCCCCTGAGCCGGTTGCTGCGGTGGTGAGATCTCCTGTTAGGGAGATTTAGGCTGGCATGGAGGATGTTCGCGCTCATGCGTGTGAAGTATGGATTCTCTAGATGATTTTGGAAATGAGGGTTCGATGGGCTTCCCTGATGATAGAGCGATCTGACCTGATGTAGCTCTTGAATGCTTCCGATGTCCAGCGCCCTAGTGCTTGGATTTGAGACTGCGAGAGGCCTTTTTGGACGGCTGTGGTTGCTTTGCCTATGTGGAAGGAGTGGCCGGAAAAGTGGTCTGCGGGGATGCCGGATAGGAGCAGGACGGCTTTGAGGTGCTTTTGGAACCAGAAGCGTGTAGCTGGGCAGTTAGACTCGTCGACGAATAGAGGATCCGATGTGGTTTTGGTCTGGGATTTCCTGAAGTGGAGGTAGGCTAGGAGGGTCTGATAAGGTTGAATCGGTGAGTGGAGATTGAAAATGTGGATTAAATGTCCTAGATGTTTGGGAGCTGGCTATGGCTGCAGATGGCGAATTGAATACGAGTTTGTGGAAGAACTGGACTCCACTCATGTAACCTTTAATTGAGCTGGCCTGGAGGTTTTTTTAAGAGTTTAGGAAGGAGATGTAGGAGGTGATGGTGAGGACAGAAAAATCGGGAAAGGGAATGTTGAACACCTGGTGAAAAGACTTGAAGCTTTTCCATGCAGTGAGATAAGATTGGAGGGTCCTGAGGGAGACGGCTTGGATGATGGAATTTAGAGAGGCATCGAGGAGGGTTTTTAGGGGGTGGTTAACCGGAATATCAGCTCCGAATAGGGAGGTACCGGTGTTGGCAAAGGGTCTGCTTCGGGCGCCAGCAGCCTGAACTTCTGTCAAGATCTGGGATCTGATGTTCCCCGAAACTGGAGGCGCCATGGCCAATGCGAAGTTTGATCGGCTCTGCGGGAGAGAGAAAAGGGAGGGGATTGCGGCCACCTGAGCGGCTAGTGGAGGCATGCTCTCGCTAGCGGCGGCTTCTAAGGGGGCAGTGAAATGGCCGTGGGCCAAGAGCCAGGGGCGGGGAATGGGTGAGAACGCACCGGAGCTCCAGGTGCTGGCGAGCCCACGTTTCTTGGGCGGCCCGCGGTGTTTACTGGGCGGGGCGTTGGCTGGAGGTTGGAGCTGGCCTACGGCGAGAGGGACGAGTTGCCGGAAGCCCTCGACCGGACGGTTTGTGGCGTCCGGGAAATCCGTGGCGGTACCTGCGCTCGCGGAAGGCCTGCTGTGCTGGCTTGCCAGCGGACGGCCACGATGAGCTGCATTGGTGGATTGCCCAGGCCGGAATAGGGGGAACCACGAGCCGTGCCCGGCTTGTCAGTGGTCATTTGCTGAGCGGACTTCGGTGGGGCGGTGTCAGCCAGGGAAGAAGCATAGAGGCAGTAAAGCTCCGCCTTGGTCATCCGCCTATGGAATTCGACGTCCGCATTGGATAGAGCCTGTCGTAGGCCCTGGACAGTCCATTTCTGGATGGCGGGGATCGTGTTGTGAGTGGAGGTGTAAGAAGAAGCCGGTGAAGGCGGTGGACGTCTCTCTGGGGCAGGTGATGAAGTGCCACCTCTGGTTTTAGCCTTGCGAGGTGCGGAACGTCGGAGCTGGCGGCCACGTGATGAAGCCGGGGAATCTATTACTGAATCCGACCCCGAGCTGGACCGATGGGACGCGCTCGTCGGCGCTGAAAGATTGCGGTTTGTGGATACGTCGTCAATGACGGGGGTCTCGGACATAGCGTCAAACTTAAAGTTGATGCTTAATCTTAGGAGAACGAGTAGGTAAGATGGTTTCCCTATTTATTAGCGAGCTCGCTAGGGCTGATTGGGTGTACGCTGTGATTGCTGATTATAGACCAGCCGGCTGATTATATGCTCCGGCTCCTCCCGAACTTTGTTAATTAAACATCATTTATTTTGCAAGTGTCCGATCCCGCACCCTCACGTCCATACGTTTTTTGCGTTAACCAGCAACATTAACTGGCTGTTTGGCTTCACTTGTTTTTGAAAGGGTAATTTATATTCTCATAGTTTGCCATCGTGTGTATAGGGATGAGTGTCCCATCCAGAATGCCAATCACTCGCGGGACACCCGCAATGGCATGGAAGCCTTGATGTGCCTCCATCATTACCTATGTAATTGGTGGCATGACGGAGCAGGATGTTTGTCACTGAGTGAACGCACTGCCACACCTAGGTCTTCTCAGCCCAAAATAACAAAGAGCCGCCATGTGTCAAGGTCTTGTCCTTCCTGTCCTGAGTTTTTGTGCCTTGGGTACAGGATTGTGACAATACCATGTCTTGTGTGTGTTCCGTCTTGTAAAGGTTAGCTAATTAACTTAAAAATATATATATTTTTTTTACAATTTATTTACAAATACATATCACTGTTAGTTAGTACTTCTTTTAACACTTTTTCCAACAAGCTGTTTAGCCATGTGATGTTTGACACATACCCTATTGCATGGGCTAACAAAGATGTTGCCATTTTCTATAATTTTGAATAAAAATATGGATAGAGTTTGATATCTAAGTGTTTTACCTCACTTTTTACAACTTAGGAATTGAAACAGGTAATCAATAAGAATCAAAATCGATAAGCAGAATCGAAAACAGAATTGAAAAATAAAAGAAAATACCCAACCCTATTGTCTGCAATAGATAGATTCAATGTTAAATGTGAAGCCTTGTAAGAAAATGTTATTAAAGGAATGTAGCCTTTTGAAAAATACCTTCTGTCATCCAAGTTTGTAAGTGTAACAAAACAAAACTCTTTTTGTCTTTTTTATGATTAATTTAATTTATCCACTGCATATTGTCACTGTATTACTTGGACAACAGTTACTGAGATATTTAATACCAATAAAGGTTATTAGAATTTGACCTGATTCCTCTGGCTTTAATGCATGACATGCGTGTCTAAACCCAGCTCACGTTCCCTGTTAGTGGGTGAACAATCCAATGTGTGGGAATTCTGCTTCGCAATGATAGGAAGAGCCAATATCGAAGGATCAAAAGCAATGTCGCTGTGAACGCTTGGCTGCCACAAGCCAGTTATCCCTGTGGTAACTTTTCTGACACCTCCTGCTTAAAACCCAAAATGCCAGAAGGATCGTGAGGCCCTGCTTTCGCGGTCCGTACTCATACTGAAAATCAAGATCAAGCTAGCTTTTGCCCTTCTGCTCCACGGGAGGTTTCCGTCCTCCCTGAGCTAGCCTTAGGACACCTGCGTTATTGTTTGACAGGTGTACCGCCCCAGTCAAACTCACCACCTGCCACTGTCCCACCCCGGCCCGCGAGGGGCTGAGGGCTTGACGACAGAAGCAAGAGCCCGCATGGGGCTCGCCTCACCGGGTGAGTGAGGAAACGATAAGAGTAGTGGTATTTTACCGCCGGCGCCCGCGCCTCCCCATTTATCCTACACCCCTCATGTCTCTTTACGGTGCCAGACTAGAGTCAAGCTCATCAGTGTCTTCTTTCCCCGCTGATTCCGCCAAGCCTGTTCCCTTGGCTGTGGTTTCGCTAGATGGCAGGTGGGGACAGTAAGAATCTCGTTCATCCATTCATGCGCGTCACTAATTAGATGATGAGGCATTTGGCTACCTTCTAGGAGGACCAGCCAGCAGCTTGAGTCCGTACCTGGATGGAAACAAGTGGGTCCCACCGTTCCGGCTATGTTGTACGTAGGAGGCCGTCTCCCATGCTACCACAAATACTAAACCGGGTGTCGATAGCATACTTACGGTCACCGTATAGTCATATGTTTGCGCCGTGAATGGAACTTGCGGCAAAGGCACTGGGTGTCGATGATTCGTCATTTGCAACCGTTTTACCGGCGCAGGATGCAGGGGCCGAGAATGTATAATCACGACAAGATTCTCCACTGACCAGATCGTCCGATACCTCCTGAGACTTCGCCTCTGCCATCATGCGTCCTCTCCTGGGCCTAGGAGAAAAGCACACAACAAGCTTTAGTTCCGTCCCAATCCACCCATCTGTCTAGTTCGAACCAGAAGTTCTATAGGCCGAGTGCGTCCCGGGATGAACGGCCCGCCCTGCGTCCACGACCCCCCTCCCCGACCAGAGGGAGGGGGCTCTCAGGCCAAGCCCTACAAGAGACGAACTCCTCTACTCGGTGTGGTCCGTCCTCCATACAGCCACTGTCGGGATTATGCCCGTACTAAGGCCCGAGACTTGGGCGCTCTCGCTGTCACGCCTCCAGGAAGGAGTCAGTACGGCACAGACCCAACTGTTCCGCACCAACCCTCCCCCCATCACAGGGGACGAGTTCCCAGGCCGGCCCGCGCTAAGGAGATGCACCATTACTACTGCTAGCCGTTCACCAAACGGCCTTGATCCGGGGCAAGCCCCTGATCTCGGGAATAGGCCTGGGGTTGGTGATGCCCCTCTTAGCGCCTCCTAGTGACGACCAGTCCGGCCAAGACTCAAATAAGCTGTACCACCCGCCACCGTCCGTCTCCTTATTGACTTGGTTGCCGTGCACAAGTCTTAGAGAACGCTCGCAGAATGTCCAGCAAGTAGAGAAGAACTTTCTGACACGCCAGACGAGCGAGCGCTCTCGCCCTGGAACGTCCCATGCCCAGAGCCTCCAAGACCCGCTCATTGGCCCCCAGTGGGAACCCGAAGATCTGTAGCCCGCCTACTCCCAGCGTCCGGGCAATCACCTCTTTATGGGGGCTGTAATACCGAACCTTCTCATTTGCCGCGCCACGGAGTGAATTTGAGTCAAACTCGAACCGCACCGTGGCATCAATGACCAAGGCTTCTAGACCTCGGACGAACACCAGGTCCAGCCGCCGCGACTCCCCGGAGGCAGTAACGAACGGCCATTCCCGGTGGAACGGCCATTCCCGGTGGACCTCCCATCCAAGGCCTTCAGCCTTAGTCGTCATCGGCGAACGGCAGACTCGACACCGAATGACCTGCGAGACGATACATTTACATAACATTTTACATTTAGGCATTTGGCAGACGCTTTTATCCAAAGCGACTTACATTGCTTTATCCTATACATTTTACATAGGTATTTGCAATCCCCTGGGATCGAACCCACAACCTTGCGTTGTTAGCGCAATGCTCTTACCACTGAGCTACAGGAAAGCTCGTCGATACCCGTTACCACCTTGTTCGACCGTAAGGATGAGAGGATCCATAGCTAGGTTGAATAGCATCGAGGACAGTGGGTCCCCCTGCTTCACACCCACCCTCAATGCGATGGTCGGAGTCTCACTTCCTCCGACCTTGACCCGCGTCACGCTGTCCGCGCTGTCCGCGTCACGCTGTCCGCGTCACACTGTCCGCGTAAAGCTGTTGGACCAGCTGTACCATGTGTGTGTCCAACTAGATCAGCCCAGCCAGAAGGTGCTCATGGGAGATTGAGTCGAACGCCTGAGCGAAGTCGATCGATACCACCGCAAGTGGGCTGCTACACTCGGCCTTACAGTGGCTGATGAGGCCCCGGAGGACATCGGAACCCCCTCTGACTAGGATGGAGCGGACATGCCAGGGACAGTCGCTTCGACATAATCCTAGTGAACACCCGTAAAACCAGTGACCCAATGGTGATCGGCCTCCAATTGCCGATAAAAATAAATTATAATTATCGACATGCCACACAACAAAATATTTAATTCTGAGGGAGGACCTGATGCGAGTGTAGCTGGATTAAAAATTTCTAAATGTATTGAATGCTATGTTATTTTATTTTGTGAACTTTAGTCAACTTGTACCCAATTATTGTAATGTTCTATGTTCAACTGTAGTTATATTTTGATGTTATATTTGATGTTTTATGTAAGAATCGTTCAATTGTTTGTGTTTCCATCAGGGCACAAATAGCGGAACACTAGCAGCTTCTGGCTGCGGTTCCTACAGGCTCTCCTCAGAAGCACATTGTGTGCCGATGGGGTTAAGTGTTCTCTCACTTCTCTGGCGAGAGTACTGGTAATCATCGTCTTTGAAATGATATGGTTGAATCTTATAGTTCACACCGAGAGTGTTTAAATATGTCCCTGTGTGAATTTTGTGAAATAAACACATTAAGTATGCTCATTGTGATTGATTAGCTCATTAGATTTCTTTATTTAGCATGTGATTGGAGTGAAGAGAATTGCCTGGAAATATTATCGTGCCCTGTGTGTGTTTCCTACAGGTATGTTTGAAATTATATGTGATTACTGTACACATATACATGTATATATTTGCAATGCATTTTATATTGAGTATTTTCTGAGAGGCTTATGCCTTCTTTATTTCTTTTAAGCTCGTGATGAGTTAAGATATTTTATTATTATTGTGAGTCATGATTTGTGTAGGGATTATATTCCTATTGTTATATTTCATGCTGAAATATTGCTGCTGTCATGCATTTTATTTTAATTTATTTCAGTGTTTATGCATTAGTTTTTGTTTACATGTAGTATAATGTGTTGATTTATTGTTAGAGAAGCACATTGTGTGCTGATGGGGTTAGGTGTTCTCTCACTTCTCTGGCGAGAGTTCTGCATGTGAGTGGAGTGAAGAGAATTGCCTGGAAATAATATCGTGCCCTGTGTGTGTTTCCTACAGGTCCAATAAAAACTCTGACCCCATCAGTTTGTCTTGGCTTCTATTTTCACCATTGAAATACACAACCAGAGTAAATCGGTTACACAAGGACATCCTTAGCCTTTTCTATTGCATTATAAACATAAAAAAAGAGATACAATTTACTTTAATGTCAACCATGGATAAATTGTGTTGGACCTAGGGATGGGTGACATGGAACACATCAGTCAAATTGCATATTCAGTAATACAATTATTGTTAATGATATTGAACTGCAAGGCAATAAGTTTATAATATCATATTAAGTATCCAGCTAACATTTTGTGGATCCCAGAACGTTCCCCTAACGTTCGTTTTTTGTTATCAGAACGTTCCCATAACTCCAGTTTTTGTTCGTTTTTTTTTTCCAGGTTAGTTTCTGGTTCCCATAACGTTCTGGGAACCAAAAACTAACGTTAGTGGAACGTTACTCTAAGATTATAGAAACCATGAAACTAACGTTTTATTTGCGTAAAGATAACCAAACCTTAAGAAAACTTTCTGGGAACCAGAAACTAACGTTAGGGAAACGTTCCCAGAACGTTAGCCTAAAATATTTTTCTTGGGTCCGTTTTGCCTCACTACACATCAGTAATAAATATAACATGCTGTGTTTTTATCCATCGCTTGTCTAACCTTAATCGAATTAAAATAAGTCAAATACATCATCACACACAATATGGAGGATGAAATCAATTAGATTATTCTTTTAGCCTAATGATTCTTTTTTTATTACTGAAGTAGCCTTATTTTCGATTTACACAGCACAGTAACGTTATATCATTTCTAATAAAACCACAATGTGTGTAGGCCTACCTCAACATCAAACATTTTAGATATTGAAAAAAAATAACCAATGACTTCAACACAATATTTAAAGCAGATTTTTATTGACAGAAGAATAAACATTCAATTATCTTCAGGGTAACAATATTTCTTGTCTCACCACAGAAGTAAAGCGCGGCTCCGTCTTTAGATATAACAATCAAAAGCCCCGAGTTTCAGTCCTTAAATCATGGCCTGTTGATTTAGATGTGTCAAATCAATCGAAAATCACGAAAATATAAGTTTACTCTCAAATCTATACGTTTTTAAATATAAAATTAAAATAATTAAACCACTAAACTAATGTGTTAGTCGGTGAGGCAAAACGAAATGACCGTTAATTTTTAAATGACGGGAGTGCGCGGCAGAGCGGAGAATGCACGTGCTCGAGCGCACACACACAGTAACAGACAAACACACTAAAGAAATACACATTGATATATTATTGTATTTTCATTTAGCTTAACTAGTTTATTTTTTTCACCCATTAAAGGGCCCATGTATTAATTTAATTTGGTCAGTAGAACATCTGTAATTTCTGTATTGCACATGTCACTGACGTTTACCAGTTTTAAATTGTAAAAATTTGAAAAAGAACCAAAATAGAACCATCAGGGAACGTATTTTCTGGTTTTTATCTGGTTATTTAAAAAAACCAGCCTGCAAAGTTCTGGGAACGTTATTTTCTGGTTGCAAAAATAAAAACTTGAAAATAATGTTCTTAGAACGTTATTTTTTGGTTCCCAAAAAAATTACGATAAGGGACCCAAAAACGAATGTTAGGGGAAAGTTCTGTGTTTGCTGGGTATAACCAAAGTAAGTATTAACCAAAATTGGTTAAGGGTAATATTACACAGTAACTTAAATGGTAAATGGTAATAACAAGTAACTATTTTGTTATACTAATGTGTAAGTTATTGGCTAAATGTTGGTTATGGGACCAACATTATAACAGTACTACATGAATGTATTAATATGTGCACTCATTAAATAATAACTATGCAATTCTTTAGAAACATTGGCTTCTACCCCTTTCTTTTTCTCTTTAATGGGACTTCCATATTCTTGAGGACGAATGACTGTGCAGAGTCAGGATTGCTAGATTAATATTATTTTTTTTTCTGAGGGAGACAAATGATTTTGTCTAAATCGTGCTTAAGTAAAATATGATGACAGAAATTAAATAACCCGGAAATAGGAGCCAAGATCAACCCTAATGTATCGTGGATCTGCAAGCAACTAGTAATGCCTAGATTAATTATGCCAACGTACCTGTTATTTTAGCAGATCTCAGATCGGCCTGTATGGAGATTGCAGGCGGTATGATGCGAAATACTGATCTGGCGTCAGGTATAAGGTTACCTTTTGGGGTCCACAGGGACACAGCTGCATATAACACTTATAGATGAACCAACATGCCTTATCCACGGGCACGATGTGTAGGCAGTAAACAGCCTGACCCGTTGCCCACCATTTTGAAATAAATCCGGTTTAGGAGTCTAGGAGCGGACTGGTTAGCGCACCTTATTGACCCCCGGGGCCTCGTAGGCTAACGTTACCACTTAAGCTAAAACATTAGCTAACACTTATTCAGTCTGTCGAATGGTAGTGCTGTCAGAATGAGGCAACTCATTCTTTTTTCAAAGTTATTGGTTTAATTATGTCACGTGTTGTGCGTAGCATCTTGACTTTAGCGCCGTGCGCTGCGATGGCGGGTGCGCACAATATTCTGTTTCTTTTTTTTATAAGTTACAAAAAGATGAGCAAGAAGAAAATGAGTAGACTGCTAAAAATAACGATTACACAGCATTAAACTTCTTGTAGTGCTCTTGTAGACTTTTCTGAACACTGACTTTTCTCGCCTTCGAACACTCCGCCTTGTCATGTAAAAGGTAAGACGATGGTTTGACTGGTAACGTTAGCCGCCGAGCTACTGCGGTTCTTAATCCTGGTCCTCACGACTCCCCTCTGCATATTTGTTATGCTCTCTTACTGCTAAACAGAGGTTTGCGTCGTCGAGGATTGCATAGAACAGAGAAAAAGGAGCTGAAGGAATAAGACTGTTAATACTTTGAGCATTGTCATTATGAGGGGCAGAGAGATCAATAATGAATCGCTATTTTCCTGAATATTTATGGGTATCGATTCCTATGGGATTAAAGCTATTGGTTGTGAAGGGGGATGTATCAAACGGCCCAATCATAAAACCTTTTTAACCTCCTTTTCTAACAATGAATCTTCTACTTCGGGTTCTTTTGAAGCAGAAAGCAAGTTATTACAAACGAAAGAGGATTTAGGTAACAAACATAATCCTGCAAAAAAAACATGAACAAGACCAGTTAATAAATAATTGACGAAACAGTGATTGGGATGATTTCTCAATTCTCTTCTCAGCTTGGAAACGTTGACTGGAGAAGAAGGTTTTATTTATTTTTCTCCTTTCTCAGAAAGCGGGTTCGTCTTAGGCAAACAGATTTTGGATGACCATCCCCCCAGTAACTACAAGCATGAATGTACAACCCGAATTCCGGAAAAGTTCAGAAAAACATATCTTGCTGCATAATTTTGGTTAAAACAACCAGATTTAATGCAATTTTCAGTTGAATTTCTACTCTGCATATTCCTCAAATCACATGCACACAGTACTGCATGGCTATTGAGGCCACACATCCACATTAGAGGTCTGCTACCCGTTGCAGGTTAATGATGAGCCACGGGTTTGGGTCGGTAAAAAAAAATATATATATAGAGAGAGTTTGCGTGCTGTGGCGTTGTGACCACAAAAAATAGGAGGAAAATTTAACACACACACAAAAAAGTTTTTCATAAAATGCAGCTTGCTGTTAAACGCATTTGGGTCGGGTTCGGGCTTTAAATGTAACTGTAATGGCCGGGTCGGGTTAAACAATCTCCGGTACAGGCCAGGTTCGGGCTTTTGTTAAAAGCCCGAACTCCACATGCACTGTGCATACTTCCATGCACCAATAATTTCTTGAATCCTGCACACAAAATAAAAAAAAAAGTCCATCACGGTGAGTAGTCATGTTTAAAACGTTATTCTGCTGTGTGTAAGCTACTGTACCAAAATGTACCATTGTATAAACAAATATACTGACTGAGCAAACATTTAGGTGAGATAGGTGAGAAAAAAAACTAAACACTATCCAAGAAGAGACCATCCCCCACACACAATCCCCTTAGTCACTTAAGGGGGGAATTCCCTTATTTTCCAGGCTCTGAATATCACAAGTATATTGAAGCCACAGATCTGCATTTGAACCCAAAGACTATAATCAAGTAAGAAAAAAATGGCTATTTGGCATGTTAGGAGTCAGCCATTGAGGGAAAAAAGCAGGAAAATCAGTTCTAAGACTGGTTGAAAGAAAAGGAAGAAGAGACCTTGTCCCATTAATTGTTCATCATGTGAGGACTGGGTCAGCTATATTAAGTAATGAGTGGCGTGCCTATAAAATGTGTCTGCCCCATCTTGGCTACAGCCATTTCACTGTTAAACCAGTGTGAGCCATGTTGACCCACGCAGAGAAAAAAAGCAGTTTAGTTAGTTTGACTTTTTTATAATATTTTTTTTAATAATATCGTTGCATACAATGGGAATGTTTGGTTAGATTTATAGCAATATCTTTATGGATTGGTTTGGCACTTTGCAATGGTGCTGTATCAGCTATAGCTATGTGGCTATTTTGTCATAAATATGTTATGGACACAATAATTACAGGTTTTCTTTTTGTTATTATGTGTTGTTAATGTCTGTTATGTGTTGTTAATGTCTGCAAGCATATACGTTTTTTAGATCAATCGTAAGCATTTATAAAGTATAAGTAGTTTCAACTTTAGATTGGGTACTGCAAAAATATTAGCTAATAATAGTTGATTTGTGTTAATAGTAGAATTATGTATGTTTACACACCACGATAAACAAAGATCAAAGGTGTAACCTAAACAGCTTGGTTGTGAGTTTATGAATAATTTGTTGTCATGGATTGCAAGGACAGAGGACCCAGACGCAGACAGCAGGTGAGGGGTTAACAAAAAATACTTTAATTATAAAAGATAACAATGAACAAGGGTAAGAAACATGATGGATGAACAGGAACATAGATTAGCTACACTAAACTAGACTAGACTAAATACAAGACCAGACATAAACTACAAATAACTAAACTAGATGAAACACAGCAATACAAACCAGGTGGATGATATGGAACAAACAAATCAAAATTATCCCGCACAAGACAGAAAACACAGGGGCATAAGGGATCAAATCAAGAGGGGAACGAGTGTTGGGCTTGAAATAATTAACAAGCAATAATGAGGAAGACGAGACCGAAGAGAACGCATGTTATGCCAGAACAAACAATAACATGTATCTCTCCACACTAAACACGTGGCCTGTCATGATCCTGACACTAGACCAAGAAAAGGCAGAATCGTGACATTTGTTAACATGAATAATGCGTGAAGTAACTGCAATCACCAGTAATATTTTAACAACCTTTGTAAATGTAAACATGTGCCTTAGATAATATATGAATGAAAGTTTACTGACATTTGTAAGCATTCATACATACATTTACAAACAAGCTGTTAATTGTTGGATGCCATACATCACAGTCATTTGCAGATCTTTAAATTGCATTACGTGAATTGAAAAGGTAATAACATTTGTAACCATTTTTAATAAGCATTAACTAATGATCTGCTATTCATTAAATAATGTTGAATTACACCATTAGTAAACATGAACAAGAACATTATCTCATATTTCTTGCTATGTGAACATATAGTAACTAATGACTCGGATTAAGTAATGTTTGTTAATGACTTACTATAGAAAGTTATTATAAAGTGTTACCCATAATGCTTAATTGTTGACAAAACTTAGTGCTAAGACTTCTTTACAGCAGCTGACATCCAAGGCGACATCATTCTGCTGCTGCTGCCGTAGATCTATTGGCGACTGACAGACCAACTGTTTAGTTGAATACAGTCTCCTACTGTGCTGGACTATTACGCAGATTACATTATACAGAAGATTTCCATACTCTGCTTTTCTGACCACAATTTTTCAGGAAAGTAATTAAAGCTGTCAATACGCTTCTTGATTCTTGTCCTGTCTTAAAAATATTTATTAAAGTGAATTCTGTAATACCCAAGGCAAGCGTTTAGATTACTCCCCAGCAAACAATTTTGGGTTCCCAGAACGTTCCGGGAACATTAGCGCATGGTTCCCAGAACAGATATTCTAACGTTCCCTGATGGTTTTCCGGGAAAGTTTTCTTAACGATAATAGAACGTTTCCTGTAGGTTAGGGGAACGTCCCGCTACCTTTGTACTAACGTTAGGGGAACGTTCCCCTAACGTAACGATAACATTCTCCTAACCTTAATGTTATGATTAATGCAAATAAGTCTAAAATCATGTGTTATAGATTGTTTATTGCTCAAAGAACAAGAACTGGGGTTAAATAAATCAACATTTATTAAATTAAACTGCATAAACAACCATAAACAACATACAGATAAAACAAATAGAGAAAGAAAATAATAATAACTTATTAAACTAATTGGTAAAATGTAATTTTAAAATAAAAGTATAATTACTATTTATTAAATGTAGAATGAGAAATATATGTATATATAAACTACATAAAAAACCTTAAACAACATACAAATAAAAAAACTGGAAAGAAAATAATAACTTTAAAACGTTGAACTAATTGGTAATATTAAATTGTATACATAACATTATAAATACTATTTATTAAATGTAGAAGGAGAAATATATAGGCTACAATTAATTAAAATACAGAAGCACCATCAAGTCCACTATCTTCACTTCAGCATCATCTGAAAACAAAACAAAAAGGAAATGAATAAGACGGATCTTAAACACTGTAGTTGAAGTGAATAATTATTATGTGAAATAGTTATTAATTGCAGTGTCTCCAATGAATAATGTTGATCGTTAATACTGCCTGCAATTAATTTACAGTAGAGGCATTTAGCAGAGGCTTTTCCTGCTCAAAGCGAACGTACAAAATGGAAGACGATAATATCCCAGATAGCACAATCCATCTGGCTTACATCTATTTGACGTCTGAATTTACATCTGCAAGACATCTACAATACATAGTTTGCTCATCTGCAATACGTCTCGGAGACGTCTGAACGTCTGTAATACGTCTGGTAAAGATCTGGAGATCTGCTGCGTAAAAACATCTGCTAAACATCTTAGAAAGAGCAGCTTTACATCCATTCTAAATCATAAACATCTTACAGACATCTTCTAGAGGTCTATATGACGTCTGACAGCAGACATCTCCGAGATGTATTGCAGATGAGCAAACGATGTATTGTAGATGTCTTGCAGATGTAAATGCAGACGTCAAATAGACGTAAACCAGACGTATGTGTGCTATCTGGGTATGAAGAGTTCTATACAAAGTTACTTCGTTTATAAGAATTGGTACTGCAGGACCAAGATTGGGCAACACTGGAATAAAGTAAACATCTGTTAAGTATGTTTATTTAAATATTTATGACTGTAACACACATGCTGTGGCTTAACTAGATCTGCAAACACTGAGTAACTGCTCACTTTTACTGTGGCATCAGCCAAAGGAAATCCGCCTGCTAGGTGAGAGGTCCTCAGTCTATATATGAATTTGGCGTGTGTGAAGGAGCCCGCTCTCGCGCTCGCGGCCAATCTGTGTGTGAGGCAATACTATTCATACAAAAATGTGTATTTATTTTCAAGTAACGTTACCATGTTAGGCGTAACTTTGAAAAGAACAGGTTTATTAACTCCGACGAATTTGCTCCAAATGTGACGTTAACGGAGGTAACGAGTGACTTAAGCAAAAGGCGGAAAGCCGTGTGTTAGTAACAGATGTGCTAGGCTATTGTTAGGCTACATGAACATGTAATGTAACGTTAGTTAGGCAGTCAATTTTATAAGTTAGTTCAGTGGGTTTCATGTGAAAGCGAAAGTGGTTGTGAGGAAAGCGATCTCCTCCTGCTGCAGTTTTTCTCCCAATTAATCCGCAGGTTTTGCAAAGATGCATGCTGCAGTGTAAGTTTATTTATATGTATGCTTTCAGTAGAGACTTCAACACGTTTATATTACAATGACTAGATCGCCCATTTGTATAATTTCAAGCCATCAAATCACGGAATGGCTATTTTAGTCTCTGTGTATAGATAATGTTTCTTATGTTAAATCATATCATATAGATTTCTCAACAAAACACTGTTCAGGTCCACACTTCATAAAAAATTACACCAGACACATGTTTGAGTACCAAAACAGCCGTGTTTGGCTTCTATTGATCTGTTTGGACTCTCTGTAAACATAAAGATTACTCCCAAAATGATGTACTTCTGAATGAAGCGGTCGCTCTGCATTTATAACAAGTGCGTGCATGACGTAGAGAGCGTAGAAATGATCCTGTTGGCCAGCTGTATGATTACCACACGCACATCCCCAAACCCCCAATCCCACCAGGAATTAAAATAAATACAGTTTATGCAAATTACGTGGGTGATCCCAGCGAGATAAAAAAATACGGAAAACCGTATTTATACGGAAAAATCACGCCCCTGCTTAATAAATAGAAGAAATGCGATAGACCATGTTCGGTGTTTGGTATTATTCAGCCAAATGTTTCACATCATGTTCGGCTTCGGCCAAGAACCTTCGTTTCGGTGCATCCCTAAATTGCAGACCTTATAAAATCTACAAAGATGCATTACTGAGATCAATTTAAGCTCTTCAGGAGACAAATTGAAAAGACATGATACTTACTGGTGAAGACAATGAGAAGGATGATGGCCATGTCAATAAACAGGAACTGGAAATCTCCAAGATTGCTGCCAATCTAAAACGCATTATAAACAAATCAGGGGCATATAAGGTAATGTTAACATACACCCAATGTACAATACACCCCAAAATAAGGTTCTGTCATCATTTACTCATCCTCACGTGAGTCACATGATGGTACCCATGAGGATAAATGAGGAAATAATGACACTTTACAATACGGTTGCATTTTTACATTAGCAAATACATTGGCTAATAAAAAGTAATTTTACGGATACTACACC
The DNA here is from genome assembly GCA_006030095.1 of Triplophysa siluroides. Taxonomy (NCBI): domain Eukaryota; kingdom Metazoa; phylum Chordata; class Actinopteri; order Cypriniformes; family Nemacheilidae; genus Triplophysa; species Triplophysa siluroides. The sequence goes on along the minus strand of VCII01000122.1, from coordinate 128,730 downwards.
TGATCAGATTGAGGACGCAGGTGATGCTGGAAGTTGTGGAGGTGAACGGAGAGGCCACTGACGCCTCCAATTCTGACGGGGAGATCCCGGCATGAGTCGTCTTTAGTGCCTGAAGAGAGATAGACTTCATGAGCTTCATACAATGACAACAACTCCTCAGAACCACTGACTGTTACATAGTAAAAAAGATATAATTATAGCAACAACAAAAAAAAACTCACGCCACAATCATTTGCTCCATCACCACACATTCCTACAAAACAGCTGAAGGAAAGAATATACAAAGGTATTTTACCAGCTATATGCTACTTCATCTATTTCTACATTTTGTTAAAGATAATGTGTATCTAACCATACAAGACTTCTGAGTGTTTGTTGCTAAGATTTTCTGGGTGGTTGCTAGGTGGCCCCTCAGGATGTTTCATAGTGAACCAGGACAAAAAATGCCCACAAATAGTTTGATATGGCAATGACGAGTCAAAAAAAGCCCTCATAAAGTGCATTTGTGTGTCTTCAATATCACTCTATACTTTAGCATATAATCAAGGGTGTGGGGTTTTTTCAGACCTTCTGCATCAGGTTTTGGAAATGCTCGGTGATGCAGCATAAGATTTTCCACCCATGGCAAAGTGATGATGTTCCTGAGGTCTCTGCTCATCCACACAGTGTCCGTCTTCCATTATGATCTCCATCTCCTGTGACCACAAGAACACCAAACCACATTACAATGAACACCCAGCCACTAACTCAATCACACTTAAACTATACCAGTCAAGTTATGCCCACTTTTTGACACTGTTAGTTATTCAATTGCATGAGTCAATCGTGAATTAGTTTCTGGACAAGCAACCGTAATGGACATCGACATTCATAATAGACGTTATGAAGTGTGCTGCAGTAACAGGGTTTGGCCACTAGAGGACACACTGACCTCTAGTTCGGTAGACTTATTAGAGTGTTTGCTGTGTTTGTCGGCATAGTGCCAGGTGATCTCGGCAGCCTGTCCGTCTTTAGGAGGCAATAATGACTGGGTCATGTGGCTGAATCATGCCAAAGTCTCGTGCCACAGAAATGGCCGTCAGCATGTTGTCACCTGCCACAAAGAGAGGGAGAGAATAGGATACATAATAATAATGGTCAAATGATGTAATACCGGTGGCATTGACCAAGTTATACTTATTGTAAGAGCGAGTCGTGTACAAACTCGATCTGCTTGCATTCAAAATGCTGCATTCATCCTCGTCTAAACTTTGCAGCACTTGGTGGGAATCTGAAGAGCTGAGAACTTTATTAGAGCGGATTCCTGAAATACCTTATGAATTAAGCTTCAAAGCTGCCTGCAGCTGGACTGGATTAATGTCTCTGAACTCTCATGTATCTATAAGCAACATGGGGAATATTCACATTCTAATGGGGACTAATTCATTTCATGAGTTTTAAACATCAGATGAAATTTGTTTCATTTCTTTACCTGTGACCATAACTGTGCGTGTGTTTGCACGCCGCAGATCCTCCAGCACCCCAGGAGTTTCCGTTTTCAGCTTGTTTTGCATGATTATCAAGCCCAGGAAATCCATATTCTTTTCTATTTGATCCCTAATTGAATACATTATTACAGAAAACACAATTCTAACAATTAAATAAGTTGAACTAAATAAACAAAAGCTCACCTGTTGATGTTCTGCACTTTGTGAAATGTGAGTTTGGACTCCAGATGTCCGTGTGCTAGGGCGATGACCCTAAAACCTTGTTTGGTGTAGTCCTCCACGACCTCCGGCGCTCCTTTCATTTAAGTATCCATACGCCTTTCTCCAATCTGACGGACTACCACACTCATTCTTTGCAGGAGGGAGGAGAAGGAGAAGTGCCGCACAATACCGATCATGTATGACGCCTGCAGGACGAGAAACAACACATGGCATGTAAAGATCTCAAACGTGTCCACTATAAAACAAATCCAATAAAAACTTGTTCTTACCGAGAGCTCATACAGCTCCCGAAATCAAAAAGCCATTAACAAAGAACTTTCTTTCAAAATAAAAAAAAAACACTTTAGATTAAATCTGTGAATGGTAAAGAAAGGATTTCATAGGACAGGATGGAGGTTGTCACTCACCATGTAACGACCGGTGGGGGAAGAAGCTGATTGGCGGTTTGACGTAGGTGAGCTCAACGCGATCGTGTTGAGACGTCTCTTCTTCTGTGGCTTCAACGAGGATTTAAATTACACAAACAGGTGGCTCATGGGAGCTACATAACTGTAGCATTTTTTTTATCTCAGAGGGTAGAGTTAACACACCGCATTGGTTGTTGTGAAAATGGAATGAGAACATATAAACACTGAGACTTTGACCCAGCCTGAGGCCTCGAATATCTTGAGGTCGAGTGGAGCTGACCCTCGACCTTTGTGAGGGAGTGACAGGTGGCCATGCAGGATACAAACTTCAGCTTTTTCTTCTGAAAGGTGGAATCTAAGGCAGGGATATTCTTTGGTCTCGTGTATGATATGATGACGAATAATGAAATGAATTTAAAAGTTCTAAAATAATTCACAAATTCTGTCAGATTTTCACATCCTTGTGGTGTTCCAAACTCATTTCTTTCTTTCTCAGAACACAAAAATAACATTCTTTTCATTGTATAGTGTGAAGGGTGACAGAGTTGTGACGATGTCATCATGAAAAATAAATAAATCATCATTCATTCTCGTCGTTCATGTCAACTCAATCATAAAGGTAAATGCCTACAGCAGGGGTCGGCAACCTAAGGCACGAAAGGAAATCAACGGCACGCCAAGCACATGCTGTTTCATGTTACATTAATTTCAAAATTAATATTATTTGATTAGTTTACGAAAATGTTTAGGTCCGGTTTGAGTTCCTAGGCTACGACAAATTACATAATCCTTGCAATCAACTTGTTTATAGTTGTCACGTGGCGTCAGCGCTCATGCAGTTGCGCTCGGCGAGGTGCTGAAGAAATGGTGCTGCGCAATCTTTCAAAAAGATCGGTCTGTATGCACTCTTATGGTTTTAGACAATGTGCCGTTTATCAAACTTACTTTAAAACTTAACAAGAGATCACTGAGGAGCCATTCGGCACCACAAAATCTGCCTGTAAAAGATGTTTTAAACACGCAGACCAAGAGGTAAAGCATCTCGCCGGTGTGGTGCCGAAAACGACTCCTGCCAAAGTATTTCTCCGTCCATTCCCCATCCCGAGCCGCTTAAGAATTGAAAGACCGACAGATATGTGCTTGATGATAACATCAGACTTCAAATAAACCATAAAGTGGGTCGCACGGGACGCGATGCGCAGTTCTGCATCCCGTCTAGGACAGCTGAAGGCTATCGCACACCGGACACGTATTCAGTGCGAGCTCAAGTTCAAAGTCTACTCCTGATGCAAGTCGGGCCAATTTGAACATGGGCTATTTTTACGTTATTTTCATTAGACAATATGTGGTATTTGAACGTTATGTAATGAATAGGCTCTATATCACATTGTTAAATCTGTTATTATTGTTTTGTGTCTGCTATTAATGTGGTAGACTTAAGTAACAAATAAGGCTTTCTGTATAAATGCGCTATTTTGCCGTTATTACCAAACAGATAAATATATCTTGCTCTCTCTGTGATGTATATAATATTTGAAAAATAACATTGTACGTGGGGCTCTGTGGACATGTAGCAAGAGCTGGTGTAGGCCTCTTTTATATTTATTATGCTTTTTCTTCAAAAATAAAATTGTTCTTCAGAAATTCCTATCATCCTATGTGGATGATCTGTCCGCGGCAACAAGATCTGCAGATTCTGTGGCCATCTTTAAGAATCGTCTGAAAACGCATCTCTTCCGTCAACACCTGACTGATCACTTCTGACTTCTTTTTCATTTCTACTCATTTCTAAAAAAAGAAATAAAAAAAAAATATATATATATTTCCAACTTAGCTCTGCATACTGGGTTATATGAGACCAGTATTTCTTTTGATTGCACTTATGCTTTTTGTTGTCCTTATGCTGTCCCAATTGCTTCCATTGTTTACCCCACCTGTAAGTCGCTTTGGATAAAAGCATCTGCTAAATTACTAAATGTAAATGTAAATGTACAAGTTAGTTTAGTTATACGTAGTTTTATCTAGTGTTGTACATAGTCTTGTCTAGTCTAGTCTAGCTTAGTGTAGTTAGTCTTTGTTCCTGTTTACCCTTCATGTTATACCCTTTTTATTTTGTTTTAACCCCTCCTGGGTTTTTGTTTAGTGTTTTATTAAATATATTCATGTTAACCCCTTACCCGCTGTCTGTGCCTGGGTCCTCTGTCCTTGTTCCCTCACCGTTCATGACAGTGGAAGTCTGAAAACTATTAATCTCAACGCTCATCGAGTTACAGAGCCACAGAAATGAGCAGAAATCAACACAAACTCCTCCACAATAAACCTTGTCGAAGCGCACCAGGTTGAGCTGGCCACAGAAGTTGATTCTCTGTGGACTGATGGAGAATATCCTGAGGCGGCGTTGAGCGTAGACAATACCAGCTGTCAAGGCTTTCTCTCAACAGGTAGTGGTCTAGCTTTGGTTAAAACCAGTAACTTTGTATTGGCACTTAATGTATTATGGCTACTGTATGACATATCGCTTATTGCTCCTTAAACACTTTGTAAGTCGCTTTGGATAAAAGCGTCTGCTAAATTACTAAATGTAAATGTCTAAATGTAAATGGCTGCCGGGAGGGCAGGAGGCACTGTGATGGTAATGATGTCCAGAGACTTCACAATGATTTGCTTCACCGGTTCCTGCCAGGACAAATATCTTCATTCAAATTTTGCTTAAAACAAAATGCTACAGTTTTTAGGGTAGATCATAACCTGGTTGAGGACTTTCATGACCAATGAATAGAGAAAGGCAATGCTGGCCTCGCCCACCAGGCAAGAGCATGTAGGCATCTCTGTACAGCTTAAAGTCAGTAGGTTTGGGGTACAGTATCGAACGAATTAGCTTCCCTTTAGCAGTGCTGAAACCTGAAAATAAAGCACGAATGAGTCACAAACACACAGGCTCCTTTCCAAAAAGCTTGTGAGCTGCCTACATGACACTAACAAAGTACGCTGATGCCACATTGCTGCTTGCACACCTACACAAAATTGTCATAAACGGCATCATAATACACAAGAAATAACCAAATACGTTCAGGCTCATACAGGTTCTGACCACCACAGCTTTGATCATCTCTCCTATGTAGAAGTGCGTCTGAATGACATTTGTGCCGCAGAAGAGCGTATGCTTTTTCTGACTCTCTGTGCCGTGGAGGACATCACCCTCGCCACTTCTCTTCTACAGCTGAGGGTTCGGAAGGTCTGTCTTTGTGACTGGAACACTCACCTTAAAACAGGACGAGAGCGAACAGAAGTATCTGTGAGATACTTCAGTGATCTTTGAATAAAAAAAGATGCAGTTGTCATACAAGTAACTTAAATTTCAACTAAATCCACTAAAAACAGGAAAGTAAATAAGATTTAACTAATGGGAACATGCTATTGCTGGCAAACAAAGTTAATTGGTATAATGAGGTGTCATTTTTTATAATATACTCTAAAATGTAAACCGAAAAATAAAAAAAACCAATCATGAAATATAAATGAAATTTAATAAAAAATTAAATAATCCAATATAAAAAAAATATTTTAATGAATATTTTAAATACAAAATCTAAAACTAAAAAGTATAATATATAGAAATAAATCTATATTGTAAAAAAAGTTTCATTTAGTTTTGTTTCTTGAAATAAATAAATAAAAAAACTAAAATTAAACTTACAATAAAATATACAAATCGTGTTACCTTTATTTCTCCTAAACAAATCTGTCTATTTGTCAAATTTCAATCATTTTAGGCTAAATTAAACCCAAGACTTCATATTTGGCTGCGGCCAATCGCGAGCATGCTCTCATTAACAATGCACGTTCCACAGATGAGCACCGCGTCACAGGGCATGATGGTCCCGTTGCTGGGGATAACAATGACATCACCAGGGACCAGATCCGTGGACAGGGCTTCCTCCGTTTCTTTATGCCACAAACAAATAGGACAGAGGACAGAAAGGTGGAAAGAACAGAACAGTAAAATAACAGAATAGCTTTTCTGTCTCAGCATATCACTTATTACCCATGCTCCCTTCCACAGGACGCTGACTCATCATGACTCCGGCCACTGCGCCAGGCCCCCTGAAGGAGTTACTCTAGGCCCACTGTTACAAGCGCAATCATTTAAGAGTGAGGAAAAGCAATAAATCTAAACCAGATCGTAACCGTTGTCGCCCCTGTAGTAACTCGAACAGTACTTTGTGTCGCCACCATGTCGTGTTGCATTACATATTGCTAGAAAAGAAAAAAAACATCAGCGTGATTAATAAATAAACATTTTCCAGAATGTGAAGAACACACACATTTTTAACTAAAAAGTGTATTTATATCAGTATAAAAGCTATAAGCTTGAATTCATAAACGGGCATGTTATCAGCCTAGGACCAAAAGGGAGGAAGACCGCACGCACCCTCGCCCAACCCCAATCCCCCGCAAAAATAGTCTTTAATGTTACTAATTAAATGTTACATGATTAAAAACAGGAAACTGTCTGCCAAAAATATATATCTTTCATTAAGCAACACAAAGACAAACTATTATAACTTCCCAATTTCATCTGCCAATTTTGAAACACCAAAACCATTTTCAGAGGTTTAAACTGAATCGTGTTTAAATGAATGGTGTTGACTTTGATGGCAGAACTGTATGTTTCTATCTATTGTATCGAATCACGTAGGAGATCGGGAGCACATAAGAGAACGAGCTACCGGACCGTCACTGAGAGAGGACCGGGCCCGAACATGTTTGTATTTGTATTTATATTTATGTTTGTGTTGCCGGCAGTCGTCCGTGAGGGGCTGCCGGCTGTTTATTTACGTTGTCTATTTTGTGATTAAATGTTTAAATGTTTGCCGGTTCCCGCCTCCTTCCTCCCTTTTCGGCACCACTGTAATAAGGTTCAAACACAAACATAAATATAAATACAAATACAAACATGTTCGGGCCCGGTCCTCTCTCAGTGACGGTCCGGTCGCTCGTTCTCTTATGTGCTCCCGATCTCCTACGTGATTCGAACCACGGTCTCGCCCCGCCTACTCCACTACATCAACATCATACAGTTACTGTTGGACGTGAGTCGAATATCCAGAAATGCTGAAAAAGCAAAGTTCGTGGAGGACCTGGGTGATTGTTTTGAAGATCAATGGACAGTCTAATGACTCATGACCAACAAGTAACCCTTAAACAACTATGACTAAACATAAAAACTCTCATTGATTGTTTAGGTAACATCATACAGTTAAGATTTAGGGGCGTACGTCTAAACTTTTGCACTGGGCTATTTTTAGAAATTCTTTAGTGTGAACTTTATGGTAACATTTCTTTAGTGAAATAACTTGCTCAGGGCTGGACTAAATTAAAATAAATAAAAAACAAAAATCCTCTTATTTTTCCAAAAGTTTCAGCTTTTTCAAGATTCTGCAAGGGGTGTCTAAACTTTTGCATACCACTGTAATTATAAAACATATTGCATTTTAATCAAAAGGAAACCATAATAGGGTAATATTTAAGATGGTCAACATATTCAATTAAAGGGCACCACATTTTAAATAACTTTTTTTCCGACCCTCTTAAAGAGAATCACATTTTTTCTAGGTAGAGACAGGACATCGTATCTCTAATCCATTAAGTGTGTGTGGGAGGATAGGAATCTTTCCACTTTAACAGAATGGCTTTATGTGCTAGCAGAGAAGAAAAAGCAAGGATTTTACACATTGAAGCTGACAGCCAAGACTCAACCAGAGCAACTCCAAATAATGCCACAAAAGGTTCTGGCTCAATTATGTGTTGAAGAAGCTCAGAAAGGTTGTTAATTATTGAACGCCAAAAATGTTCCAACTTAGGACATGTCCAGAACATGTGAATTAAAGTACCTTCGGCACACTGACATCTGTTACTCATGGGGTTAGAACCAGGAAACATTTAGGCTAGTTTAACTTAAGAAATATGAGGAATCCATCCGATCCTTCGGAGGCGCACCCAGCTTGGTGAGTTTCACCAACTCCTCCAGGAGCTGCGTGATGACGGCCGCTTTCAGCGGTACTTCTGGCCAGTTTGATGACCTGTTGTCCAGTGTCGGTGGGAGGATTTCCCTCCAGGACACCAACTACAGGCGCTGTATTCCACCTGCAGAGCGCCTATCAATCTTTCACCGGTCAGTAAATAATTTTATATTCTGTGTGATTTCAAGTAACTAATGACTGAGAACCTCCACATACATGTTACGAGTTTGATTCCAATTTATTTTAGTAGCTATGACTGATTGAATCTATATTTAGTCCGTTGCCTATATGTAAGATTAGTATTGTATTGAGTTCAGATTTATTGCATTTGTAAAAAAAAGTGTCATGAATTTATTGCATTTTGGGGGAAAAAATTATCAGTTTTTATAATAAATCTTTAAAAATCAATATCTTGATTTAAATTATTTATGTTACTAGAACCTATAAATGCTATGTGAAACTTTGAAACAGAAAATAGTGGTTTTCATCTTGCCACTTTCTTTAAAAGAAAACTCAAAATTAATCTAAATGGATTTATAGTGTTTTGGAACCAAACTTCATATAGTCTTCTCTTCTAAACACACAGTTATCAAAACAGCACTTTAAAGAAATGGCAATTTACTTTCGTCTACAACAGTCAAGTGGGTTTTGAATTGTGTAGGTAACTGCTATATAATATTTAATAATAGTCTGTTTTTGCAATGTAGCATGCAGAGCAGATCAAATGCTAAATAAAGGTAAAGTATTAAGTGGATTTTATCAAGCTTTTTGTTGTTTAACTGTAAAAAAACTAAAGAGAAAGGAAGATGTCACAAACACAAGTATTATAAATGTATATTTGCTAATATGGAATTTCACTGTGCATTTATAACAATGTTTATTTCATTTTCTATTTTCTCTCTCTTTCAGATATCTTGACACTGGAGACTCCTTCCGGACCATCGCCAGCAGCTTCCGTGTTGGTGTCTCCACAGTCTGCATGATTGTCCCAGACCTGGCGACTGCAATCTGGGACTGCTTAGTGGAGGAGTTCATGGCTGTGCCCTCCACAGATGAATGGAGGTCCATTGCAGAGGGTTTCGAGGACAGGTGGAACTTCCCGCTTTGTTGTGGAGCACTGGACGGCAAGCACGTCCTGATAAAGGCACCCCCAAAACAGGATCTCAGTTCTTCAACTACAAGGGAACTTTTTCCCTTGTTCTCCTTGCTGTTGTGGATGCAAGGTACTATTTTCGGGTGATTGATGTCGGGGGATATGGCCGGACGAGCGATGGTGGGACTCTGTCCAACTCAGCCTTTGGCCAGGCACTCCGTGGTGGCACACTCCATCTGCCACCTGACCGTCCTCTCCCAGGAGCTGACCACAGAGGACCCAAGCTCCATGTCTTTGTGGCAGATGAGGCCTTTCCCCTCAGGAAAAACCTCATGAGGCCATTTCCTGGGCGCACCCTTCTCCGAGAGAGACGGGTCTTTAATTACCGTCTCTCCAGAGCCCGGCTGGTGGTGGAGAATGCTTTCGGGATCCTGTCCTCACAGTGGAGGATGTATCACGCCTCATAGAGGTTCAGCCTGATCTTGTGGAGAGGTGTGTGAAGGCGACGTGTGTCCTCCACAACTTTCTGAGGAGATCTGAAGAGGCACCTGCTGTGAGGGGGGCGGTGCAAGGTGCAGAGGAGTCCCTGCAGAGTCTCGGTTGGGTTGCAGCCAATAATTCTGCCAGAGAGGCCATCCGGGTCAGGGACAGTTTCATGGCTCACTTTTCTGCCGAGGGAGCAGTCCCGTGACAGCCGACTGAATAGTTTTTGTTCATTATATACTGTGCTGTTTATGTCCTTTATGTTTAGCTCTGATAATTATTCCCATCCTTTTGTTTTTCTTTTGATTTCCACACTTTAAATATTGTAAATAATTACATCTTTTCAACCTCTCTTGTAAATCTTTCATCTTTTTTGTTCAAGATTAGATTGTTATAGTTTTCTTGTTTTCAAATGATAAATGGAGGCAGCCTGCAAAATGAATCCCTGTCTCGTTGCTGCATTCTCATTACACTACACCACAACACTGGTCCAATCACTAATTATTTTTTTTACTATACTATTGTGAGTGTATTTGCAATAGGATATAATTAGAGTGAATGTACATAATAATTATTCTAGTCTTAACATAGAAATACTATTTTTATGTAACAAATATTAATAATGATTTACTATGTTATGCACAAAGTAACACACCAAAACGTTTGGACATTGTATAGAACATTTATTTAAAACAAATCTAATAAATAATATAAAAACTATATTCAAGGAACATTTACATTCAGGAATAAAAAGGATCTTGCTTGGAAGAGGGAAGAGTGAGGGCCAAAGTGAAGTAGAGGAGAAAGGAGAGAAAGTCTGAGTTCGGAGTGCCTCTAGGAGCTGCCGCTGCACCTCTGATGGCTGCTCCCTAGGCGTTCTCTGAGCTCTTCTTCTTGGTGCTGTATCAAATGATAACACAGTTTGTACAATGAGAAGGCAGAAAAGGATTAATCTCATTCACAAACCGTCAGTGTTGTGTGAGGCTATGAGTGCTTACTGTAAATATAATATCATGTAAACATGGTCATTAATGCATGTACACACCTCTGGGTACAGCAGCAGATGTTGAAGGGCCGACAGGGGAAGCAGCAGCAGGTTCTGACAAAGGGGACCCAGGCTCACTGCCATCAAAAGAACCAGTCGGCTCTGTCATAAAAAAATTAAATATTGATACATTATTACACACATTGCACATTACACCTGTACAGAGAAATTAATTTTGACTTTTCATCATTAAAAACAACAACATATCTGCCCTGTTGTATTGCTTCACCTGTCAACACACCTACTGCTGCTGCTGCCTCGCCCTGGTCCTCGGGCTGGTCGTACCCTGCGGCCTGATTCTCCTCATCCCCCCTCTCCATATTCCCGCTTGTCTCCCGTGGGAAGACGAAGCGGTCCAGGAAAGACAGGACTGCAGAGTACTTCCACTTTTTCCCTGACCCTGCTGCTGACCCACTCCTCTTCTCCGTCTCCTTTCTCCTCTCCTTTAAATATGTGTCCCTCAAACTCTTCCACTTCTTTCTGCACACTTCCTCTGAATAAACACATCAACTCTTTAGCGGGAAAGTAGTTGTAAAATACGGCGAATAAGCTCAATTTACCGGCGTTAGCTACCTTGTAGTCTCAATATGTATATATACAGTATATAAAGCTATTTAACAATGCTTACAGTAAGTTTCAATCACCAAATATATATAATGCAGGAGGTCACATTATACGTCATGTCGTGGGAACGCCGATCAGTGTAAAGCGCCTCTTAAATCGGGAAATTGCTATGCCGTCGAATGGGATAAACTAGAATTGGGTCTACCGCATCTCTGCTCCGTGGTGGACTACAGCGGTGAGACGCACGTTTCTGTTCACGCCTCGACCCGCTCCTTTGTTGGTCGGTAGTTTGAAACAGATCTGAGAAACATGAAAATGATCGGCCAAAAAACTAGAAGGGGGGTATCCTTGGAGTTTTTTCGGTGAAAATCTGCGACTCGTTCGGATCTTTTCCAAACTTTGGATCCCAAAGTAGAACAGGAACGCGCATCTCCAGATCCTAGCCCACCGCACTGTGGTGCACGGAATTCAAAAAGACCAGTTCAGCCCAGTGGGTTAGCAGTAAGGGATGGAATGTTTGTTCGTATTCTTACAATACTGGAAGAATTGAGAGATTGTCAAAAGGTGCAGGGTACCATGATACGGTGCTTTCCTGTAGCTCAGTGGCAAGAGCATTGCATTAACAATGCAAGGTTGTGGGTTCGATCCGAGGGGATTGCAAATACCTATGTATAAGATAATGCAATGTTAGTCGCTTTGGATAAAAGTGTCTGCCAAATGCGTAAATGTAAATGCATTCTGCAGCAAAGAGAACCACACAGTGTTGTTCCTGTCTTGCCTGAGGGGCTCACCTTTCCATTAAAGAGCTTTTCTGAAGTAGATGAGGTGGAGTTGAAGCTCTGCGAGTCTGACGTCCAAAAAATAGTTGTAGAATTATTCACTGACTTCACACACTCTAACCTGTGCACATTAATATGCATGTTGATTTGTTCAACATTAGGTCTCAGTCCTTGAGGATATTGGAGGTAGGAGCCTTGACGAGTCTGTCCAAAGAACTAGGGCGTTTGTAATGACAAATGACCTTGCCTGAATTCAACCTCACTGGGCGGCATGGCAAACAGTTATTTCGGAGCCTACAACTTTTTTATATAAACCGGGGGGTTGCTCTGGGTTCGGGCCGAGCCCGGGGCCGAATTCTCGACTCCTGCATAAACCTTCCTGCGTAACCCTTCCTATTCATTATGAACTGTTATTTGTTGGGATAACGATACAAATGACGCTTTAACTAACACCATCCACCGCTGTTTTTAGCTTCAAGTGATAGTTGCTGCATGTAGTCATGCAGGCTAGCCAAGGCGGAATCTAAATCCTCGGTCCTGATTCTGCTAGACCTATCTGCAGCGTTTGACACTGTCAATCACCAGATACTGCTAGCGACCCTGTCATCGCTAGGAATCTCAGGCTCTACCCTCCGCTGGTTCAAATCCTACCTCTCCGACAGATCCTTCAGTGTGTCATGGAGGGGCTCGCTGTCCACTGCTCACCACATGATCACTGGGGTCCCTCAGGGGTCGGTGCTTGGACCGCTGCTTTTTTCCATCTACACGACATCCTTGGGACCCATCATACAGGCACATGGCTTCTCGTATCACTTTTATGCCGACGACACATAGATCTACATCTCGTTTCACCCAGACGATACCACTGTAGCAGCTCGCATTACAGCCTTCCTCGAGGACATCTCACCTTTGATGAAAGGGCATCACCTCCAGCTGAACCCTGCCAAGACAGAACTACTCGTGTTTCCGGCACACCCTACGGTCCAACACGATCTCAACATCCATCTTGGCAATACCACAATCACCCATTCCAAAACAGCCAGGAACCTTGGAGTCATATTTGATGAACAGCTGTCCTTCAATGATCACATTGCAAAAAAACAACACGGTCATGCTGATATGCCTTATTCAACATTAGAAAGGTCAGACCCTATCTCAATGAGCATGCGGCACAACTCCTTGTCCAGGCCCTGGTAATCTCAAGGTTGGACAACTGCAATGCTCTCCTTGCTGGTCTTCCTGCAAAGGCTATCAAACCACTTCAATTGGTTCAGAACGCAGCAGCACGCCTCGTCTTCCAACAGCCTAAAAGGGGTCACGTGAGTCCACCTTTTCATCTCTCTCCACTGGCTACCGGTTGCAGCCTGTATCAGATGCCTTGCCTACAGGACTATCACTGGATCTGCACAGGCTTACTTCCACACTCTCCTGCACTCCTACACCCCATCAAGATCCCTGCATTCAGCAAACAAGCGGCGTCTTGTATTGCCTTCCCATAAGGGCAGTAAATCGCTCTCCCGCTCATTCTCATTCACAACTCCTTCCTGGTGGAACATTCTTCCTAACTCTGTCCGTTCAACCACATCTCTCACAACATTTAAAAAACTACTTAAAACCCATCTCTTCTGTGAATACTTGACAGACAAATGAAAAAAAAAAAATATTTCTCTCAACAGGTAGTGGTCTAGCTTTTGTTGAAACCAGTAACTTTGTATTGGCACTTAATGTATTATGGCTCCTGTATGACATATCGCTTATTGCTCCTAAACTCTTTGTAAGTCGCTATGGATAAAAGCGTCTGCTAAATGTCTAAATGTAAATGTAAATGTAGTCAGGAGCCTCAGAAACACAAACATTAATCAAAAAGTAAAACTACCCCAAATCAAACAGGCTCCTAAACTAAATCTACAGTATTTTTGGAAATATAAAATATAATGCTGACATTTGACGGTAACACTTTAGAATAATGTTCCTCATGTATGTAATTCCTCATTAATACTGACATCTGCTCTAGTAACTAAGGAAGATGTGTTATCTCAATTAAACGATAGCTTTCAAATACACTCATTCCTCCTTAAGAACTACTATTAGTTATCTACTAATTGAGATTCTACATAAATAACTATGAAGTAACTACTAATAAAAAGTCATATACACAATTGACCATCACAATAATAAAGCTGTGGACATTTCTTCTTATTTACTATTGCTAGTACTACTGTTATGGAAATTCACTACTATTGCCACTTTTATTATACAAATGCAACGGTATTCTAAAGTGCCTACTGTAGATCATGGTTACATTGTGAAAGTATCATTTCTAACTCTTTGAGTTTCAATTAAAAACAGCCCATATGTTTAATAAAAAAATGTAGACTATTCCACAAATTTGTTTTGATGTACTCTCCCCACTTTTAGTGTAGTGTTTAAGGACTAGAATAATTAAACAAATGACAGCCAATTATTTTTAAAGAGCAGTGGTAGAAGTACAAAATACATAATACAAAAAAAAGTTTATTTATGTCCCAAAATCCAATGAAGGCAGAGAGCAAATATAACATGTAATACCAGTTTTTTTTTTCAGGGCCAAAGCACAATATTACGATACTTTCCTTCTTCCAACGCCATCAAGCAGTGTTGTTGTCAAGCATCACACAAAGCAGCTTTTACATGAGCAAGGACATACACTGAATGGATTTGAATTTCAGAAATCCTAGGACCAAAGGACTGTCCACTGTGTATAGTCTAGAGTTTCTGATGGCTTGTGGCAACAAATTGATTTCGCCCAAACTGCATGCTGGATAGGAGCTGGACGCAAACCTCATACAAAAAATATACAAAGCAAAAGCCCTGTACATAAGACCATCTAAGCTAATTTTGGTAAGTTATAACAGACTGAGAATTGAATGCAGATGTGTTCAGGACAGAACTGTTATCAAACGTCAAGTTTAGGGCAAATTGGACATGATTTTGACCTGAAGGGAAAAAGCTACCTCCACTGGGCTTTCGCACTTCAATACCGCATGATTTTTGTCACGCTGACAAAAGTTGATTAGAACTTTTTTATTATTGTAAGGTAAGGTTTAGGGTAGGTGTAGGCGTTAGCTAATTTAATTTATTGCAAGTATATGGTGAGATTTTGCACCACTTCCGGCCTTAGCTGTATCCCTTTTAGCAACAACCATTGGACATTGTACACCTGAGTTACAACAACTTCCTGTTTTTTTGTTTCCAGTTATTGTTTTTTTATGTATTTCAAGGATGATATTTCAGGCTCTAGCAGTGCAACTTGCTGACTCGTTACCCTCTCGTGGGTCTTTTGTTTTGTCATATTATTAAAGTCTTTTGTTATCCCCCTACGTCTGCCTGCGCTTGGGTTCGTCTCCTCTCCACACCCGTGACAGATTTGACCACTGCTGCTAGGCCAAGTGCTGCTAGGGTGGTCATGGTCCAGCGGTTTGGAAGAACACCTTCTCATTTGTCTCCACAGCTCTGCTCTCAAAAACATGCCCTTACAATGGATACAGTATTCATATTTGTTATAGTCACCCTTGGCTCTTCTCTTGACTAAGTGAACCAGCTCCGTCTTTTAGAACCTTACATTTATGCATGAAGTTTCCTTTGTGTCAAGTTTCTCTAGCTACTCCTTTCTACTCTTTGAGCCTGCAGGGAAACTAAGAGCTTTGGTGATGTCTGCATTTACCTTAACATGAGCTTTGAAATGTCAAGCTATTTTAAATTGAGCTTTTTTGCAAACAAAGCTAAAATGTAACCCCTTCTTTGCTATAGTTGTTGTTTGTGGATGTTTTCTTTGGAGTTATTCCACTGATGTGACTTGCATCCATCATTGGTGATTGTTTATCTTCCAGAACTGTAGATTTCGTCAAGCTACTTGGTGGTTCATTATCTTCTTAATCAGTTACTGAAGCTGCAACATATTCTGGATCATCATCTGATAGATCCTCTTCACTGGTTTCAGATTTATTAGGGTTCGAGCCTGAAGGGCTAGAAACCTATTGTATTTGTTAGGATTTTTCTTCGTCTTCTTCTTCTTATTATTCTGCCATAAAACTGATACTGCAGCCCAAACCGTAAGGCCGACAGAGCTGAGACTCGGTCAGATGGTAGTAGTCCTTGTCGCTACTCAGATACACGGAGCCAGCCAAATCGACCCATAGGTGGCGCTTGTTACTCCTAAACCGTTTGTCGCACACCCAAGTGTCTTATATCAGTGTAATCACTGGCTCAAAACTTGAAAAACGTTTATCTCCGATTTTATTTCCGTCATTATAGATTTTTCGCTAATTAGCATTTTATGAAAAAAAAAAAATGAACTAGTCCCTGGATTTTTGCCCTATCGGAACCAGACCAACGCTGATGAATTCTGTTGAGTGTATATATAAATAATTATCAAAAAAAGGTTAAATTTTCAATTCACGTCGCTATGTGGCGCTAAAACGTCCAAACCGGAAGTGGCATATTTAGTTAAAACGGCCATAACTCGTGAACCGTTTGAGATATCTTCATGGGGCTTGGTACGTATACGTAAACTCTCACTCCGAGGTCACATACAAAAAAAAGGCTGCGATCCGCCACTAGGTGGCGCTATAATAGGAATCAACTCAAAAATGGCTATAAATAGGCAACCGTTTGCCCGATTGACTTATTATTTGGTATGGTGTGTCTTTGTGTCATGTCCCATGACTGTCAAAAAGGACATTGGCGTATCTCAAAAAACATGGCCGCCATCGGCCGATCAATACACTGGGTAAACAAAGGCTGATCGAAACGACACTCACTGGGCTTATTCGGCTCATGGTCCTGAAGGTCTGTAAGAAATATGAACTTATTCGGCCACCGGGGGGCGTAATAACGCTTTTGGAGTGCACAAACGTCTCGGGTTACGTCTGTAACCCTTGTTTCCTGAGAAGGGAACGAGACACTGCGTCGCCACAGCAACGCTTTGGGGAACGCCTCAGCGTGACCAGCTCTGAGCACGTGTGTCAACATCATCCAGTAGTGAAACGATACGTCATGAATGACGTATGGACTAGGAGGTATAAAACGACATCCGAAACAGTCAACTTCAGCTCGAAAAAACTTCGAAGCAAGAGGCTAACAGGGATGTAGGGAGTATGGCAAGGTGACGCAGTGTCTTGTTCTTCTCAGGGAACAAGGGTTACAGACGTAACCCGAGACGTTCCCTTTCGAGGGAACTCGCACTGCGTCGCCACAGCAACGCTTTGAGGAACGAAATACCCAAACCGCCATACACCCAAATGCCTGTCTGTGTGTACAAAAAAAGTCACGTAGAAGACTCAAGCACCTGGGCTCCCGTGGTGAGATTCGGTCCAAGCTATAGAATCTCACGAATGTGAGCGGAGAGGACCAGCCTGCCGCATCACACACGTCCCGCATAGACGCCCCCGACCTTAAGGCTACGGAGGCCGCCATACCCCTAGTAGAATGGGCTCTGACATCCAAGGGCGATGGTCTGCCAGAGGCCTCATAAGCCAGAGAGATAGTCTCAACTATCCATCTCTGCTAATGGAGTGCTTGGTTGCCGAAAGACCTTTCTTCGGTGAACCAAAACATACAAAGAGCTGCTGCGCTTTCCTCCAAGCCGCAGTTCTGTGTACATACAAATATAATCTTTCCTGGCTCCTGAAAGGTGGAGGGTAGAATGCTTGCAGGGTAATGGGTCTCGGTACATTATCCATAACCTTAGGCACGTATCCCGCCCGGGGGAAAAGGAACGCTTTAACCAAACCAGGAGCAAATTCAAGGCATGTAGGGGAAACCGACAGGAAGACTGTCTTAAGAGTGAGAAACTTAAGAGCGACTGAATCAATCGGTTCGAAGGGAGGAGCCGACAGCCCCTCAAGAACTGTAGCCAAATCCCAGTTAGGTATCATAGTGTGGCTCACAGGCCTCAATCTGCGAGCACCACGAAGAAACTGTAGGACTAAGGGGTCTCTATCAACAGGTATGCCCCCTAGCGGAATGTGAAAGGCAGAAATAGCTGCCATATACACCTTTACAGTGGATGGGGATAAGTTTGCAGCAAAACGATCTTGAAGGAACTCGAGCACTGTTGAAACTGGGCAGTTGACAGGGTCCCTACGGTGAGCTGAACACCAAGTAGTGAAGACTCCCCACTTCAAGGCATAAACCTTCCTTGTAGAGGGAGCTCTGGAATTAAGTATGGTCTCCATAGCCTCAGCTGAGAGACCAATGTTTAAAAGGCTAGCCCTCTCAGAGGCCAAACCCATAGTTTCCATAACCCCGGGCATGGGTGATGTATCTGACCTTTCTGTTAAGAAAGGAGGTCCCTCCTCAAAGGAATCTCCCATTAAGGGTTCTCCAACAGGTCTATAATGGCCGAGAACCACGCTCGGGCCGGCCAGAACGGGGCTACCAACAGTAGGCGAACTCCGTCCCTGCGCACCCTTTCCAGAACTCCTGGGAGTAGAGCGATCGGGGGAAAAGCGTACAGGTGAAGCCTCGGCCACACCTGTGCCATGGCATCCAGCCCTAAAGGGAAAACCAGAGCCGACAGCGTGTGTTTTCCTGAGTTGCAAAGAGGTCTAACTCTGCCTGGCCGAACCTCATCCAGATCTGCTCCACCATCTCTGGGTGGAGTCTCCATTCCCCGGGACTCAGCCCCTGTCTCGACAGGATGTCTGCTCCTCGGTTCAGGTGACCGGGGATATAGACTGGCCTCAGGGAGAGCAGCTTCCCCTGAGACCACAGGAGGAACTGACGTGCCAACTTGTATAGTTGACGTGACCGTAGACCCCCCTGGTGATTTATATACGAGACCACAGATGTGTTGTCTGTCCTGACAAGCACATGTCGGCCTCTGAGCTGTGGGAGAAAGTGTTCCAACGCCAGGAACACTGCCATCATCTCTAGGCAATTTATGTGCCAAGATCGAAAATGGCTCCCCCATCGGTTTTGGCCCCATTGGCTTTCCATAACAGCTCCCCAACCTGTGAGTGAAGCATCGGTTGTCAGTGCAACGCGCTGACAACTGCTTCCCAACACTGGTGTTTTCCACATTCTCAGTGTGTGCAAGCATCTGCGTGTCACCTTGATAATGCACATCGGGTTGCCCCTCGGGGAAAACCCTCCGGATTGAGCCACCACTGTAGAGGTATCATATACAGCAGGCCGACAGGAATTATGTTGGACGCAGCTGCCATGAGTCCCAACAACCTCTGAAAAAGTTTTACAGTCAGTGACTGACCTAGATTTATTCTGCGAGCGGCTGACAGGATCGCAAAAATATGGAATCCCGTATTACTCCTAAAAAAGTGGTTCTCTGTACTGGAGAAAGGACACTTTTCTTGGTATTCAGCCAGATGTTCTGATTTTGCTAGAATGAGCCAATCGTTTATGTAATTTAACACGCGAATGCCCTTCATGCACAACGGAGCTAGGGCTGCATCCACGCACTTCGTGAACGTGCGTGGAGACAGAGCCAGGCCGAACGGGAGAACCCGATATTGAGGAACCGCTAGGGCTCTGCAAGCCTCGATTGGCCGAGCCGGCTGAACCCTTCGGAGGCACTGAGAAGGAACGAGCACCGTATAATGAGGTGCGATCGCACGCTTCCCAGGGGGAAATGCTGACCTGTTGTCAGGACTTTTTCTTGTTTTCCCCTTTTCTCGCCTGAATGACTGCCCTCAGGTCAGTCCCAGGTTTGTAAGGCTGCGGATGATAATGCCTTCCTGAACCCTCATCCTTCTGGGGTGGGGCTCGAGAAGCAACACTCTGCCTCTGACGCTCACGATAGCTAGTGGACGCCTGTGGCTGTTCCCGCCCAGCCGCCCCGGGAGTTTGTCCGCGGCGGGGGAGATAAAGTTTAAACGTCGCAGCCTGTTTCTTAGTCTCCTCGAACCTCTCAACAACGGTGTCTACAGCGTTGCCAAAAAGGCCCGTAGGGGACAATGGGGCGTCCAAAAGAAATGACTTGTCAGATGGTTTCATGTCTGACAGGTTCAACCATAAATGCCTCTCAGTGGCTAAAAGAACGGGCCGCCTCACGAGTAGCACGGAGAGAAACATCTATAGCATGACGGACGGGTTGTAAAACATCTGCCGCCGCCAGCCCCGTGTCTACCAATTCACGTAGCGCATCAGCCTGATACGCCTGAAGTAGTGCCACAGAGTGTAAACATGCCCCGCTGCCGCATATGCCTTGCCGACCAAAGTCGATGTCATCCTGCATGGCTTTGATGGGAAGGTCTTTTAGGACTACTTATTTTATACTATAACAGTATAAAACGTTACTTGTGTTTTATTATTGTATTTCCTCGGGCGGTTGCATAAAAATAGGTATCTGGGTTAGGCGTAAGACCCCTAGGAGCCACTTGAGGGCACTAGTGCATGATAGCTACCAGATATAAGCCTAAAAAAAACCCATGAAGGGGGCAGTGGGTAGAAGGAAACCTCATGGTTAACCTTTGTGCTACCTGCTAACTATTGGAAGTCCGCTTTTGAGAATTCGTAGAGTTTACGCTCGGATAAAGGACTTTTTATTACCAGTCATTATCATTATTGGACCAGCACAACTCTTGTTGTACTATTACACTTTGTTTGGATGATCCTCTACATGTGTCTGAGAAACAAGGAGTATGGATCCGGGTGTTACCACTGTAGCGTGGCAACAAACGCCATTGCCTAACTTCACCTAAACCTTCATTCTGGATTATTGGATTATATCATTGCGTCGTTCTCTAATAACCTTGTGGACTTAAACTCATCTCATCACCATCATCATCTCTGCTCAACTAAAAGACTGGACATTGACGTTAAGTTTCTTTTGTTTTCACATTCGCACTTGGATAAATTCTGTTTGTTCCAATATATGGTTGGTTGTTGGAGGGATTATATATATATATATATATATATATATGCCCTTTGAAATAAAATGAATATTTCTTTGAATGAAGTGGTTTTATTGGTCAGTATCAGTCGAAATTCTGTTGAACCTCCTCAGAGTAACACCTTATATAAAGTAGGAGATGTTACACCGTAACCCTGTTCTTTATAGCCCTGAACATTAGAGTAAATGCAGGTCTGTGGCGTTTTCGCGCTGTATAAGGACGCTGCCACGAATTACACACCTCTTGATGTAGGTCAGTAAAGAAGGGGAGCTTGCGTCGTGAGGGATGTGTGCTATGCTTAAGACATCGCTCGGCCATCTTACTCTCAGGACGAGTGTTTGGTTTATCTTGCGACCAGTCTATTGTCAGTTGGGTTACCGCCTTTGTCATGACTTCCACCAGATCGGCGTGTACCGATGCAGCAAGAGGGGGCACATAATCTAACTCTCCTGCTTCGATACTCGTTATATAACATCCTCAGATGCAGAACATTGCCGAACCGGACTCCCTCTCTGAGCGGGAGAAATCGCAGTGCGTGCTCCCGACTCAGCAGAGAGAGAGGTGGAAGCCACGGAGGGCAGAGAGAAGCCGGAGCATGTCTCTTCAGCCTCCGTGACATCCATCTGCGAGCCCCACGAGCGAAGTTTCTGCTCTGCCTCGGCAGAAGCGGGACCATCACCGTGCGGAGCTCGCACCTGGCCGTGCTTACAAAATAGTGCCATGCGGGAACGGAGCGTACGCTGTGGTAAAAGTCCACAGGGCACACAGTCAGCTCCCTCGAGTGCTGACTGTGCATGCTCCGCTCCCAGACAGACAACACAGAGATCATGCGTATCCTTGTTCGGGATAAAACGCGAACAAGGAGGAGCACAAGGTCTGAAATTTTTCTCTGACATGTTAGCAAACTGGCTAACCAAACACGCTTCTTTTACAAAACACACTCACGCTTCTTTTAACTACACACACACACAGAGCCACTTGCTGAGAAGAAAAGAGCTGAAGTTGACTGTTTCGGATGTCGTTTTATACCTCCTGGTCCATACGTCATTCATGACGTATCGTTTCACTACTGGACGATGTTGACACACGTGCTCAGAGCTGGTCACGCTGAGGCGTTCCCCAAAGCGTTGCTGTGGCGACACAGTGCGAGTTCCCTCTAAAAGGGAACAACTGTGTATCACGTGACATTTGACATATACCCAAACTATTTGTATCATATGATAGCTCTCTTCATTCTGAGCAACTTTGCCTCTAGAACCACTTCTGTCGATCGAACGCTTCGTGAGTTATCGCTGATGATGTCAAAAATCTACTTTCGCGAACTAGTCGTTGGTTTTTCGACCGATCGGAACCAAAACAATGCAGATGACTTCTGTGAAAAGTGATTGTAAATAATTATCGAAAAAATGTATAAATTTCCTTTCACGGTCGCTTCGGGGCGCCAAAATAAAAAAATGGGCGGAGCCTATCACATTTAAATGGTCATAAATCCAGAACGGCTGAACATATCGTTATGGGGCTCCAGAAATATATGTAGACCAGGTCACATACAAAATAACGTGGCGTTTGGACACTAGGTGGCGCTATAACAGTAAAAATGGCAAAATGTACATGTCTTTTGGTGGCCTAGACAACTGTGTGTCACGTGACATTTGACTAATACACAAACTATTGATATCAAACGATAGATCTCCTCATTCATAACAACTTTGCCTCTTGAACCATTGATGTCTACCAAATGGTTTGTGAGTTATTGGTGATGATGTAAAAAACCTACTTTTGCTAACTTATTCAAGGATTTTCAAGCAATTTCAAAATTTCCACCTCAGTACATTTCTCTGGACATCTAGGTCAATAATCATCAAAAACATGTTGAGTTTTTTTAGTTTTGTGACCATAACAGGGTCCTTTATTATGTTAACGTGAAACAAGTACCTTAAAGGTCGCTACTACTCCTTAATAAATAATCCAACTGACTTGCCATTTATTATTATTATACATATTATGACACAAAACAAGCATGCAAAATGTGATTCTCATCGGAAGAGGCATGCCTTCACAACAGTCAAAAAGGGGAAATATGATTCATTTAGTGAAGTTGTGAATAGTGAAGTTGTGAACAGTGTTGATCTATGTGGAAATTATGACAAATGACACTTGGACCTAGGTAAGACGACATGGTCCTGGATGAGAACAGTAGCAATTAAAACAACTTTGGATGGTCCCAAACTAGCAGCGATGAAGATGGCTTGGAAATGGTCTGAACCAATGGACACTATACAGTTTAAACATGTCATAATCCAGTTCATCAGATAACAATAATTCAGTGAGCAACTCAAGGCAGAATCCTTAGTCACAGCAGTGTGGGCATTGCTCCAGTCCATGCAGAAGAGTGGATCTTTTGCATGCTGTATTGTAGACAGTAAATTTCGTAGAAAATGGGAAGTTCCACTGGTCATAGAGTTGAGTCCAATAGAATGTTGTTGTAACAGTTCAAAATGTTGATAGTGATGTTACAATACATCCAATGTTGTCTGTTGTCAAACTGCTCTTCCTGGATTTTTGTAGAAAATGGGAATGTCCACTGGTCATAGAAAATGTTGTTGAATGTTGTTTGTAAAAAAGGGGAATGTCCACTGGTCATGGAGTTGAGTGCAATGGAATGTTGTTTTGACAGTCCAAGATGATGATATAACAAAACGTCCAATGTTTTCTGTAGTGAAACTGCTCTTCCTTGATTTTTCTAGAACATGGAAATGTCCACTGGTCATGGAGAATATGATGTGGTCATCAAAGCAGCATAAGACATTTGGTGTCATGAACTGCACAAAGAGACAAGGCAGGAGAACCCAATTGCAGGCAGAGGCAGGGATGAAGGGGGGTTAACAAGGATTTATTTGACAAAATAACAAAGACTACAAAAACAGGCAAAACAAAACCCACAATGGGGAAAACAAGACAGGATAAACAATAATACTTATAAGGACACTGACTGACTAAACTAAGAAAACAAACACTAGGAACGAACACTAAACTAACACTTACTAGACAAGGGAAACAGGAACAAGGCAAGACGAGGGCATCAATACACAAAGACTATCTCTGACACGGATGAGGTAAGACGTACAGAACAATGAACAAATACATACAATGAACCAGACAGGACAAAGAACACGAGGATGTTTTAAAGGGGAGCAAATCAAGAGGGAACAGGTGCAAGGGATAAACTAATTAACACAAACTAGGAAACAGGAGGGTAGGAACGATGACGCGACTCGGGGAGAGTATGGAAGGCCACATGGTCAAAAACATCTCTCCCCACATGAAAACAAAGGATTCTGTATGATTCCACCTCTAAACCAAGAAATACCTGACAAGGAGAGGTGAAACCATGACAGAACCCCCGCCTTAAGGAGCAGCAACCTGATGCTCCTCAAAGGCACGAACAAGACAAGGCAGACTGGGACAAAGACAAGACTAAACAAAACATGCAAAACAAGATCAGGGGAAGGCAGGCAAGAACAAACAATGGGTTGGGGTGTGACAATAAAAATAATAAACAAGGGAGGGGGGTGGGGGCAAACAAGAGTACATTGGGGGAAGACCAAAAGGGGTAGGGCTGGGTGGGGAAGTCCAAGCCCGTGGGGGCTTGACAGGGGAAGTCCTTGGGGGAACTGTCCTAGTCCCCTGCAGGACTGTGGGGCTAGACTCCGGCTGAAATGCCGGGCGGAACACCGGCTGAAATGCCGGGCAGGACAAGGGCTGGACGGCCGGCTGGAATGCCGGGCAGGACAAGGGCTGGACGGCCGGCTGGAATGCCGGGCAGGACAAGGGCTGGACGGCCGGCTGGAATGCCGGGCAGGACAAGGGCTGGACGGCCGGCTGGAATGCCGGGCAGGACCATGGCCGGAATGCCGGGCTGGACATCGGCTGGAACAGCGGCTGGGCAGCGTTCTGTGCCTGCTGGACCGGGCTTGGTGCCGGTTGCTGGACGGTTGCTGGACCGGGCTGTTGCGACCGTTGCTGGACCGGGCTTGGTGCCGGTTGCTGGGGGCTTGGTGCCGGTTGCGGACCGGGCTTGGGCCGGTTGCTGGACCGGGCTTGGTGCCGGTTGCTGGACCGGGCTGCCGCTGGGCTTGGTGCCGGTTGCTGGACCGGCGCCTGGGGGAATCTGCGGCCGGGCTGGCCGCTCGGACCGTCACCTCCCCACGGCGCCCCCCCCAAAAATATTTGGGGTTTGACACCACCGGACTCGGGACCACCGGAACTCGAGCCGCCCTCCGGAGTTTCTTTCTCCTGGATCGGCTCACAGGGGGTGTGGCCGGCTGCAGAGAAGCGGTGGATGACATGGTGAACTCCGTGTTCGAGGAGTCGGACGGGGAGTCCCACGACTCCCTCCGTTGACGCCGTCTTTGGAGACTGGTGGATGGGGGAGAGGGAGAAGGCTGGGGGGAGAGACCCACGACCCCGATCTGAAGGGTACGACCCTTGGAAATCGTGGCTAGCCCCGTGGAAGAATCCGCTCTAGACAGCTCTCTGGACCACTCACGATCCAGCAGGGTCTGAACAGTATCCGCGAATCCCAGGGGCTTCAGCTGGCGCATCTCAGCGGGACCTAGGGGCTCGTCGAGGCAACTATTAAAAATGACCTTTAATTCTGCCTCGTTGAACCCCGAGGATCGCGCTGAAGCCAGGAAGTTCAAGGCAAAGTCCGTTATGAACCTCCCCTGCTGCCTGAGGCCAAACAGGACGTGGGCTTGGTGGCCTCTTGTTGCAGCGATCTCCGCCTCGTCCCCTCTACCTGCTGGGTTCCTTTTTGGCTGGTTCATTCCGTCATGAACTGCACAGAGAGACAAGGCAGGAGAACCCAATTGCAGGCAGAGGCAGGGATGAAGGGGTTAACAGGTATTTATTAACAAAACATAAAACAGGAACAAAGCAAAAACCCACGAGGGGGAAAACAGGACTGAATACTAATAAACTGACACAAGGACACGGACTAACTAAACTAGAAAACAAACTTGAATATACTAAACACTAAACTACACTTTGTTACACTTTGAACTTGAACAAGGGCTAACAGGTAAGGTACATCAAGAACACGAGGGAAGACGTACAATGAACCAGACAGGACAAAGAACACGAGGATGTTTTAAAGGGGAGCAAATCAAGAGGGAACAGGTGCAAGGGATAAACTAATTAACACAAACTAGGAAACAGGAGGGTAGGAACGATGACGCAGACTAAACAACAAAGGATCCTGTATGATTCCACCTCTAGACCAAGAAATACCTGACAAGGAGAGGTGGAACCATGACACATTCCATGAATACAAGGTGATTTAACATTTAATACAGTATAGTAAAAATAGTATTTTTTATACTTTTATACCAATTCATGTAATTAAAAAAATAAATTAAAGCACTAGATTTGTACGGTAATAAAGTGTTAAAATATATTTAATGCAATATAGCAGTGGAATAAAAAGTATGATGTCAGAATGTAGTGAAGTAAAGGAAAACAATGGTAAAGTACAGCTACTTGAAAAATGTACTTAAATTAAGTAAAAATAATCAAGCAATTTAAACCTCTTTGGGCAAGCCACCCAAGTAAATTTCATGTGTTGGAAGCACTGAAGTTACCGTTCATACTTTTAATGCTAGTAACTTTGTCCCTTTTTCAGGTTCTAGGCAATGTTTTACATTGTTGAATTTCTGGCAACCCAAGAGGTTGAAGTGGTACCAGCAGTCTGGGTTCAAAATGAAACCTGTCAATGGCCAGCGCACTATAAATCTGATGAATTACACAAGGCCATATGATGTGAGGAAAAGCCTGACCACACATGGGATGCATATAATGTTAGAATTTTATACACAGCTGGTATGTATATAAAAAAATATTTATCCATATAATTGAGAGGTTTGATAAATCTTAATCTAATACTTTTTCATTTTTACAGCAACCTACAAAACAGCTCGTCTAAAACTTCCTAAAGCAGAAACACAAAACTTGCAAACAGCAGAGGAGGAAGATGAGCCTAAAAGCCCCAAGAAAAAACAGTAAGGGTGTAAGTATTAAAGTGCCATTCTACTACTGTTGTCTACTGCATGTCTTCCCGACAGGGATTGTCTCTAAACCATGAATAAACCATAGGTAAATTAGAACATTTAAGTAATTTCATAAAAACATGACTTCCAAAAAAAAAACATAATTGTGTGTATTTTGAGATGACATTTATATATTTTAAGAAATTGTCAACTGTTTTTAGAAAAGACAGCTTTAGCATTTCCTGGACATGGACTAGTCTTAAAGCCCCTGGCCCTGACCAATGAATGCTATATAGATTTTTTCGTTTTCAGTGGGTGCTCCTCAATATTTGGTGTGTGCTCCTAGATTTAACTTCTAACTCTCCGAAGTTGAGAGCACCAGTGCTACCAAATAAAAAAGTTAATTTCGAGAACTGGATGTGTATCTCAAGAGCAGACGGGCTCAAGTCAGCACAGAGATCGATGCTACACATCGATCGGTCTGGTCCAGAAAGCACCGAACAAAGTCAAGCACACGTTTACTTCTGTTGCTTCCATGTTTATTTCCGTACGTCAGCGTACTGCGTGTGACACGTTATTGTTCATGTGTGCATGTGATTCTGTTTAGAACAAAATTCATGGCTACATTTTAAAAGCAATGTGAACAGGCGAACAAAAAATTTAATTTGAGCAGAAAATTTGAATTGAGCATTAAGGCTCGCATTTAGTTTTAGAGACACTTCCAGATTATATGAAGACTAATCTGTGAAATTGTTGAAAATAATTTGTGATTTCATTTTTTGTCCCCTCTATTAACACCACCACAAGACCAAACACTCGCTTTGAGAGTGACAGTGATGAAGAAGTTACAGTCAAACAAAGGACACTGCCTCCAGCCCCAAAGATAAAAGGTCCAAACGTTGACATACGATCTATAATTAAGAAGTGGATGACAAGCCCACAACTCAGACGGTCTCTGACAAACCCAGAACCCAGGCAGTCTGTGACACGTCCTGAGCCCAGACGTTCCCTGGTGATTCCTGATTTGGAATGGTCTGAAACAAGCCTTGAGTCCAGTTGGTGTGTGGCAAGCTCTGAACCACAACGGCAAGATGAAAGTCAAAGCACTACCTCAAGTCTTGTTCGTAAGTGATTTATAACATTTCTTATTTTGTCTCTATGTAGTTATATATTTACACATACATATCTCTCACATATTTATAATTTTTTTCGAGACAACCTTCTTAAAGACTTACTAACTTTTTGGTTTCATCAGAAGGATGAGAGTTCTATTGTAATTTATACGTGTTTGTGTGTGTTTATTGACATTTATTTATTTCAGCTCTTCTGCAAAAACTGCTTGCTAATCAATAAATTATAATGGATCATCTTAAACTTATTCGGATGACCATGCAGAAAACCTGTGAACCTGCCAATGGGCAGGATCCCCTAGAAAGAGAAATGTTGCCACTAAAAGATTCTACCTCCCTGCTTGCTCTGGAAAAGCGGCTCAGAGAGGAAAATGGCCTCAAAAACAAAATGGTAAATAACACATTGCCTTACAAAGTTCCATAGATCATGAAAGGTATTTCACACCATTACATTATATTTCTGGAGGTTTGATACACTGAGAGAAAGATACTTTGGACCATATTAATTAATAAAAAATTTTAACATCCAATTTTATTACTTTTTTTCTCAAATTATAATTATGTTTTGGTTTAAACTTTTTTAAATACAAATCAAAATTGACATTTTTAGATCCATGTAAATTGTTACAAAAACATTTTTGCAATTGTAATACTTTGTTATTTTTTCCACAAATTGTTACATTTTTAATTTAACTGAAGAAGGATTTTCTTCAATGCAAAAACATTTAATTTTTTTAATAAAGTAAAGGTTATTTTCTTAACATTTTCAAGTGCAAATAGTTGATATATTAAAGGTCCAATCCTTAATTAGCTAACAATCACTAATTTAGACACTGTCAAAAAAATGCATTCTTAAATTTGTAGGTTTAATTAAATTGTCTCTTCAAAGTAACTTAATGTTTTCAGTTTTGTTTAGTCATTCGTTTTTTTGAAGGGGAGTTTCAATTACATTTAGTATTTGAAAGGGATAGAGACGGCATACTCGAGTCAGCAGGTGCAAGTCTTTATATGCTGTCACTTTATGCCTCATCTGATCTGGATCGGCTTCTATAGAGACCGTCAATCAAACATCACAATGTGATTATCGTCCGATTATGTTCAGCGAAATGGCTTTATGTTAATCACAAACACATTTATAGATTCTACAAACATTTTTAAATGGTATTGTCTCAAGGACAAAATAATTTGCACTGCTCTAAATTTCCAAACATTTTATATACAAAACTTCCAACATGTTGAGCATAGAAACAGGAATTGAGTAAGAAATCCAGTATCCAACAATGACATTGTCCTAAATGGGAAATGTGAACATCATGTTTATTATTCTTTTTATGAATAGGGTTACTGTAAGTAGTGTTGGTACCATGTATCCATTATGAATAAATTATATTTTTCAGATTATTGCGTGATAGTTGACGTTAAACACACCGTGTGGAGAGTGATGAAGCACTGCTTAACCAACCCTTTAGCAAAACAACTCAACTGGCGGGGAGTGAATGGTAAAACGGCCTTTCAAAGATTGGAACTAAAACATGTAATTCCTGTTAAGTGTTACAAGTGTTCTATATGCTGTACGGCTGTCCCCAAATAGTTGACTATTCGTTTTTTTTATTAGAAGACACTCAAATTGTAGTCGATTGTCACAGTTTATCATTTCAAATGTGCTTGCACCATGTTGATCAATTTACCTAGCCGCTAACTTGGATAAAGACAGTTTTATAAGCATATTTAAATGTAGTGGGTGAAAAATGAGGAATGCAATCCTACATTTTCCAGATCTCCACATGTGCTCCATTTCCTCTACCTCATCCCCACCATCCGCGTGCTTCTTCCTAAAGGTAGCCACGTAGGCTTAATTGTGTGGGACACAGAGCTCTGTTTTCCCAACTATATAGACAAAATTGGGTTCCAGCAATTCAATTCAAGTTTATTTATATAGCGCTTTTCACAATGTGCACTGTTCCAAAGCAGCTTTACAGGAGCAAATAAGAAAACATAGAGGTAAAACACAGCACAGTGCATAGTGTTTATAGAACAAGCAAGATCATTCTAATAGATAATATCTAATAAATTAATAAATAGATGCAGTCTCCCGGTGAGCAAGTCAACACTGCCCTGCTGTGGCGAGGAACCAAAACTCCCTTATTGATTGATGGAGAAAAAAACCTCGGGAGAAACCAGGCTCAGCCGGGAGGGCCAGATCTCCTCTGACGTGTCATAGCTGCTCTCAGTGACCCCGATCAAGTCACCGAGCAACATCCCCGAGGAAGGGGGGAGAGCCCACCGCCCGCGACCCAGGCGATCCCACTCGCCGAAACCATGCACGTCCAGCCCGGTCCCACTCCGCGATCGACACCAGAGAAAAACAGAGGAACAACCAGAGAAAATAGTAATGGCATATTGGAACATTATTCCTCTGCTGTCTGACATCGACCACAAAGCAAGACCATCCAGACCCACACAGCCCCAACAAATAAATCCCCCCAACCACAACCAACGAGCCCCCCCCCACCCCCACGAACATCAGCCCAGCTACCCCAATCAGGCCACTGAGCTCAGCTATAACTTCAAACTGCTGACATGTGATGTATTTAGCATTTAATACCAAGCATTGTAACTTTTAGCATAACCATTTGCTCTGGTTGGGGAAGGCCTTCTGGGGTTCGTTTTTTCGAGTTTTCTTGTAAAAAAATGGTCCATGAAATCATTTATGCAAGGTGTAGGAGGGCCCGGAGGAGAAGGTCTGTTTGTTTGTTTGTTTCAATTGTACTAAATAAAAACCTTGGGATTTTTAGTTTCTATGAGGTTTACGGAGGTCTCGGCTTTTGAGGCTTTTAGTGCCTTTTTATAACAGTTTGCACTCTCTATCCATGCAATTTTAAAGACCTCTAAATGGGTTTGTTTCCATTTGCGTTCCAGTTTACGCGTTCTTTTTAGGAGTGGTGCTATTGTACCATGGTGCTTTGATCTTCTCGTTAATCTTTTTTGACTTCATAGGCGCGACCGCTTCTAATGTATTAGAGAAAATAGTTCCCATGTTGCTGGTCATGTCATCGAGCGATTCTGTATTAATTGGCAAGGTTATTAAAGGAGTCAGATCTGGCAGGTTCTTTAAGAAACTATCTTTAGTAGATGAGGTGATTGTTCTACCAAGTCGATAACGAGCTATACGACTGATTTCTGCAGTGCGCGAGTCAACGAGCTATACGACTGATTTCTGCAGTGCGCAGTGTACATGTTATAAGATGATGATCAGTGACATCGTCGCTTGGAGGTATAATATCTATTTTGATAAGATCGGCTCCGTGAGATATAATCAGGTCGTGTCTGAATAAGTCTATGAGTGGGTCTATTGATGTTTTGTGTTACACCAAAAGAGTGTAGAAGCTCTTTAAACGCCACTGCTAAAGCATCGTTAGCACTATCTACGTGGATATTAAAATCTCCAACAATCAGTACTTTATCAACGTTAACCAATAGGTCCGATAAGAAGTCTGCGAACTCCTTCAGAAAATTAGTGTAGGGCCCAGGGGTTCTATACACAGTAGCCAGTGTAAGAGAAAGCAATGGGTTTTTTACTTTTGTTTGGAACAATTATGTTCAACACAAGCACTTCAAATGATTTAAATTTATGCTCTGTTCTCTGAGTTACGGTAAGAAAGTCTCTAAAGATTGTTGCTACACCACCACCTCGACCAACCGGCCGTGGCTCATGCATATAACCGTAGCTTGGTGGAGTAGACTCATTTATACCAAAATAATCATTTGGTTTAAGCCAGGTTTCAGTAAGGCAGAGTATATCAAAGCTGTTGTCTGTGATCATTTCATTTACAATAACTGCCTTTGAGTTTAGTGATCTAATATTAAGTAGCCCGAACTTTAGGAGTTGGTTTTGCTCAACAAATATATTGTCTTTAGGTTTAATCACGATAAGGTTTTTTCTCTGACTTTTACATACATTTTTATTTAGTTGTATTATTCGGGGGACAGACACAGTCTCTATGTATTTGGATGTAGTAACATTTTTAACAGTTGAGTGAGAGGAACACAGACTATGGTTAACGCTTGTACTTACTAGTCAAATGCTGCGGAGCGTCTTTGAGATGTTGTCAGACAGGACTTCCGCTCCAATGCTGCTGGGTGCAGGCCGTCGGGGCGGAAAGCCTAGGTCGCTCCCAGAACAGATCAAAATTATTCACAAAGAGCAGCTTCTGTTCAGTACACCATGACATTAACCATTGATTGAGCGAAAATAGTCTACTGAACTTTTCATTCCCTCGTCGGTAAGTAGGAAGCGGCCCTGATACGATGATCCTCGCCGTGGGCGATGCGTTGCGTACAGTATCGACCAGACTCCTGAAATCGCGCTTCAGGACCTCCGACTTCCGCATCCTGACATCGTTGACCCCCGCGTGCAGTACGACAGCTCCGATGCTAGCGTCGTCTTTCAGGATCGCAGTTACCTGCGCAGAGACATCGAGAACACGGGCGCCAGGGAAACAGTGAGTGCGAGCCTTACCTTGATTGAAGGAAGCGCGTATGTTCCGGACGATTGAGTCTCCGACGACCACAGCGTTGCATTCCGTCTCGCAGAGGGCGGCAAAGCGGTTCCTGGTCGGGATCTCAAAGACCGGTGGCGGCAGTGGGGGAGAGGTTATCGCTCCGGTCCTGGATTGCGCCTTACGCCGTGGGTGTGCCGGTGCAGGAGTGAAGTTCAATTGGGCCCGTCGTGTTCTCGAAGCCTGGGCTCTGTGCAGAAAAACACGCGGAGTAGAAGTGGTAGGAGTATTACAATCACGTCGAAAACTTACCGCTGCTTTGCGAGCGTCAGCCCGGGATGTTTCCAGCGCGGTTTTACGTTCTCGCAGCAGTGTCTGCCTCTCGAGTAGATCCTGGATCTGCTTCTCCACAACCTCCAGCTCCGACTGAAGTGCGAAGAAAGATTCATCATCTGCACTCAGAGGTAAACACACGTCTGAAACATTCGCCATTAGTGATGTAACAGTGAGTTAAGCAGTAAGGGCAATATTTGGAAAAGTACAGGCTGGTAATGCTAACAGCTTTAGGGCTAATATAGCGAGTGATCGTGTGAAACTAATTTATCTGTGCGTTTTTTACGATTTTGGTATGGGGTACACTTAAGGATAATTTGTACCCACGTTGAATTATCACTTTAGAACATAAATCTTAAGATATAACAGGAATAAAAGATATTTAAAGAAATGTTAGACGGAGCTCCGTCTCAAACCACGCGCTCTCCAGTGTTCCAAAATGCTAAATGTGGCGTAATTCATTAAAATTAGATTTAGTATTCACCTTAATAAAGTGTATTATGCAAAACATTGCAAAATATCCTAAAACATGAATGCAAAGCACATCTAAAAAGGGTATTTTGTTTGCTGTCTGATCCAGAGAAAGAATTATACAATTAATTTACATATACATATATTATAATTACGGTTTATTACTGTTATTCTACACAAAAATATCTTTATAAAACCATGAATTCTTTTAATTTTAACATAAATGAATTGTTAAAATACAGTCATACACCTCTAAAACACAGAAAATTGTCTTTAAAAAAAGTTTTAAGTACAGATAATAACATATACTGTAAAAAACGGTAATTTATTTTCCTATAATTACGGTGTATTACTGTTATTCTACACAAAAATATCCTTATAATACCATGAAATATTTTCATTTTAACATACATTGTTAAAATATTCAAACACCTAAAACACAGAAAAATTATTTAAAGAATGATAAAAAAAAGTTTAAAAGATCATAATCAGCAATTCTGATGAGCCATATAAAAAGTATTTAACTTGAGCTAGAGAGGTGACAGACATATCTAAAGGTATAGTTCACCCCAAAATAAAGTTGTCATCATTTACTCAACTTTAAGTTGCAAAAATAACTAAGATTTGCTTTAATAATAAAAACAACAACAGTAATCTTAATTTTGTTTTATTTGTTATCTGCAAATACATCCTGTGATCAACATTTAACAAAGCATCGTTTAGCAACACACATTTTATTTTTTAATGAAACTGGTTCTCCCCACTGGTTAAAACTACTGGTCTTTACTGTGAGCTTTTTTTTTAACCCTGTACTTTGAATTGTACACAATTTAAAACGTGTAAACACACGTTAAAACCCTGCAACTCACTCAAGATAACGTCTCGGTTACGTATGTAACCTCGGTTCCCTGATGGAGGGAACGAGACGTTGTGTCGAAGACGACAGATGGGGTTCGCCCTTGAGAACCAATCAACTCTGACTACTATAGAAAAGGCCAATGAAATTTGGCGAATGAAATTTGCATGCCGGGCTCCGCCCCCGGATGTCCGGTATAAAAGGAAGCCGGCGTGCAGCATTCACTCATCTTTTGTTCTGAAGAGCCTGAGAGCCTCTCACGACTACAGCAGAATACGATACGTGTTAGTGGCATAAGGGACACAACGTCTCGTTCCTCCATCAGGGAACCGAGGTTACATACGTAACCGAGACGTTCCCTTTCTGTCGGTCTCTCGACGTTGTGTCGAAGACGACAGATGGTGTTCTCTATGGAAAACACCACAATGCTGTATCGCGTCACAATCTCTAGCGAAGCGACGGTAACAGGCCTGGGCTAGTCAGCTCGATGCTTTCGCGAAACTGTAACCTTCCAGTGTGGTGGTCGGGGGGTTCCAGAGCTTTCTTGGAGAAAGATGGGAACAGCCCTGACCGGTAACCTTTCACGGACGGAGCCTTAGCTCTCTACTGGCGAGAGGCCGTCCGGCTCGGGTTTACACCGGGTAAGCGCAACTTCCTTAATTAGGGATGCGCTGCAGAGGCCACCTCCTACCCGTGGGGAGGAATACGGTGGATAAGGTATGGTCTCGTCCTTGGAGGAGAACGCATGGAATGTGCGGGCTGAGTAGCAACCCTGTCATCGCTAGGAATCTCAGGCTCTACCCTCCGCTGGTTCAAATCCTACCTTTCCGACAGATCCTTCAGGGTGTCATGGAGGGGCTCGCTGTCCACTGCTCACCACATGATCACTGGGGTCCCTCAACCGCTGCTTTTTTCCATCTATACGACATCCTTGGGACCCATCATACAGGCACATGGCTTCTCGTATCACTGTTATGCCGACGACACCCAGATCTACATCTCGTTTCACCCAGACGATACCACTGTAGCAGCTCGCATTACAGCCTGCCTCGAGGACATCTCAGCTTGGATGAAAGGGCATCACCTCCAGCTGAACCCTCAGAACTACTCGCGTTTGGCACACCCTACGGTCCAACACGATCTCAACATCCATCTTGGCAATACTACAATCACTCCTTCCAAAACGGCCAGGAACCTCGGAGTCATATTTGATGAACAGCTGTCCTTCAATGATCACATTTGCCGATATGCCTTATTCAACATTAGAAAGGTCAGACCCTATCTCACTGAGCAGCACAACTCCTTGTCCAGGCCCTGGTAATCTCAAGGTTGGACTACTGCAATGCTCTCCTTGCTCTTCCTGCAAAGGCTATCAAACCACTTCAGCTGGTTCAGAACGCAGCAGCACGCCTCGTCTTCCAACAGCCCAAAAGGGCTCACGTGACTCCCCTTTTCATCTCTCTTCACTGCTACCGGTTCCGTATCAGATTCAGTCACTAATGCTTGCCTACAGGACTATCACTGGATCTGCACCGGCCTACTTCCACACTCTCCTGCATCAAGATCCCTGCGTTCAGCAAACCAGCGGCGTCTTGTATTGCCTTCCCAAGGGCAGTAAATCGGCTCATTCTCATTCACAACTCCTTCCTGGTGGAACATTCTTCCTAACTCTGTCCGTCAACCACATCTCTCACAACTTTTAAAAAGTGTGAATACTTGGACAAAAAAAAACTAACCCTTTCTCTCAACAGGTAGTGGTCTAGCTTTGTTGAAACCAGTAACTTTGTATTGGCACTTATGTATTATGGCTCCTGTATGACATATCGCTTATTGTCTTTGTAAGTCGCTTTGGATAAAAGTAAATGGTAGTTAACCGCGAGGTGGAGGTCCACCTGGGGAAGCTCATGGGTTACCAGGAGTGGGAACCATATCATGAGGATACATAAGACGGAACAGCCCACGGGGGGGGTGTTACAGGCGTCCGGTAGCACTAGGTCCGGTTAGAGCCAGGGGATGGCTCACATGTTATCCCGGCCTAAGGGGGAAGGCTGCTCTGCCCAGCCAACCCCCAGGTGGTGCTTGCTTAGTGATGGATAGAATGCCTATTCTTAACCAAGTGGTTGGGTAAGAAGGGAAGCGGATAGGGTACCTGTCCTTAGCCAGAGTAGGGTAAGGAGAGAGGTAGATAGCACACTGACCCAGCCCTCCTAGAGGGTGGGGTGATGCTTTCGCAGGCATACGCCCCCGGATGCCAGTCCTACATGTTGCCACGCAGGACGTGGGCTGACACCGGGTTTACGCTAGGGTTGTTTAACCCCTGCGAAGGTGTATGGGCGTAGCCCAACCCGCAGCTCTACGGATGTCTGCTAGAGAGGCGCTTCTGCCAGTGCCCAGGAGGTGGCTATACCCCCCTCAGTGGGCATGGGAGATTCTGAGATTGGAATGTCGTCGTAACGGCATCCACGACTCAGTGCGCCAACCTCTGCTTGGAGACAGCCTTCCCCTCTGCTGTCCTCCAATACAGACAAGGAGCTGGTCAGAGCTACTGAGGCCCTGCGTGCGGTCCAGGACACAACACGGATGGGGTTGGGTCTTCCTCCCCAATGGGGAGCGCCTGCAAGTTTCACTACTTCGCCCCGTAAGGGAGTAGTGGGAACTTTTTGGGCACGCATCCGGCCTGGGTCTCAAGATAACGTGAGAGCTACCAGGGCCGAATTCAAGGCAATCCGGGGACACGGAGGATGCTCGGAGGTGCCCTACCCTCTTGAAGGAAGCGAGCGCCATCAGGAGGGCCGTCTTACTCGGGTGAGGAAGATCGGAACCTCCGAGGGGCTCTTGGGGGGCCCAGAGGCCCCCCCGAGGACCCCTTAGGGTCCCAAGAGGGTATGGAGCGGAGATGAGGCGGGAGCCGCCCTCTCGCACCCCATAGCAACCTGGCGACCAGGTCGTGTCATCCTAGAAACTTTCCATCAACTGAGTTGTGATGAGTGGCGACAGCGACTACATACACACTCAGTGTGGAGGGGAGATGTTAGTCTCCAGTCTCGTAAGAAGGACAACACAATCCTGATCGAGCACCTCAGTGGGTCTTTCTCGTTGAGAGAGACACCAGGACAAGAAGCGGCACCGTCTAGAGGCGTGTAACCGCCCCGTAGATGGGGCCCTAGCCTGGGTGATGGTCTCCGCCATAGAGGGGGAGTAGCCAACTCAGGAACTTCTCGTCCCGTCTAGAGACCAGACATTGTGTTCCAGAGGTCTGATCTGGGATGCCAGGACGTGTCCTTCCCCTGAGAGAGCAGGTCCTCTGTCAGGGGAATGGGTCAGGGGGAGTCGCTGTCCAGAGCATCAGCTCTGACGCCAAGTGCGGTTAGACCAGTGCGGTGTAACCAATAACACTTGGTGCTCCTCTTCCCTGGCCTTGCACAGTGTCTGTGCAAGGAGGCTCCTGGGGGGGGAAGGTGTGCTTCCGCCCGTCCCGCGGTCAGCTGTGCGCAAGGATATCCGTGTCGAGAGCCTCGGACCGGGAGTACCAAGCGGCCTACGCGGGGGTGGAGTCGCCACTCTCTACGAGGCATAAACTGACAAGAGAGCGCGTCGGCTGTCTAGTTCAGTTTGCCCGAGGTGAGTGTGGTCCACAGGGAACGGATCACCTGTTGACTCCACCGGAGGAGGCGTCGAGCAAGTTGTGTTAGCTGCTGTGAGCGAACGCCACCCTAAGATCTGATGTACGCTACAGCGTAGTGCCGTCCTCGGACCAGCACGTGCTTGTCCCGCACGAGAGGCCGCAGCCTGCTCAGTGCAAGTAGCACTGCCCACAACTCCTGGCAATTGATATGCCAGCGCAGGGGGGGTTCGCCCAATGCCCCGCCTGCGTGCCCGTTACACACTGCACCGCACCCCTGCAGGGAGGCGTCCGTCGTCACCACGACTTGCCTCATAACCTGCCCTGAGGGACCTTAGTCCGTCGAAAAAGTCATGGAAGACCAGGGGTTTTGGTGCGTCGGCCGCAGGGCGTCATCACCATGCGCCTGCTGCCGGTGTGCCACGCTCTCCTCGGAACTCGACTCTGAAGCCAGTGTTGGAGCGGTCTCATGTGCATCAACCTGAGGGGTCTTACCCGACGAGGACGCCATGCCCAGGAGCCTCTGAATCGTTTCAGGGGGACCGCTGTCTGCCTGAAATGTTCCAGGCAGTTCACACCGGCTGGGCGCGTACTGCGGACAGTTGCGCCGACATGGTGACAGAGTTGAGTTCCCTACCGAGAAAGAGGATGCTCTGCCCTGGGGAGAGACCTGGATTCCCAATCGATCTGGGTGCCGGAGCACCAGGCCCCTTGTATACATAACAGATCTCACGAGTGTGTCAGGCCAGTCGTTGAAATAGTTAAGTACCCGCACACCTTCCTCCCCTCAGGGAGAAAGGGCGGCTTCCACGATCTTCGTGAAGACCGTGGAGACAGGGACAGACCGAAAGGGATTTCAGGTCGATTGCCACGAACCAATCCTGACACCTGATGGATGTCAGGACGCGCCTCTGCGTGAGCATCCTGAGCAGCAGCTTGTGAAGGTGCTTAGTTCAGGGTACGCAGACCTCCGGGGCGCAACCCGCCGTCTTTCTTGGGAACGATGAAGTGCGGGTTGTAACCCACCGAACATCTTGGTTTGAGGGACGAACTCGATGCCTGTTTGCCAGAAGGGTGGTGACCTCTACCCGAAGTATGTAGGCGTCCCTAGGCGTCCCTAGGGAGAGATGATGCCCCAACTTGGGAGAGTCTCTGGCGAACTGGATCGAGTAACCAAGACGGACCGTCTGCCTTAGCCACCGAGACAGAGTGTGGGCAGCTCGAGCTCCCAGGGACTGTGACAGGGGGACCAAGGGGACGGTCTGCTTCACCATTCCCATGGAGGGTGGTTCGATGGCTGGCGGAGCTAACCCTGTCGCGGGGAGGGGGCCCCGGAGGGAAGGTTGGCTCTGCCTACTTACCTGCCTGGCGGGACAGCTGCACGCACTGTCTTTGAGAGTGGTAGCAGCTGTCGTGTGTGTACGACCCTACGCCTCGCCAGGGCGTGGGGTCGGGTTTGCCGGGCACAGTCCAGTGGAGTGTGCGATCGGCAGGAACGAACTCCCAGGGGAAACAGAAAACTCTCTGTGAGTAAGTGGGCGCCAGGCCCTGAGAAGGGCCCGGCTTTGGTGACGAGGCAGGAGTCGTCCCGTACCGACTGATCAGAGCCGTAGCTGTGAAGGTCGGGCCCGATGTTGCTTTGCTCCCCCTGGGTCTTCCCGTCAGTGTCACTTCTCGTGAGAAGTTAGCTGACGGGGTGAGGTTTCCCCCTCGACCTCGACTTCCGGGGTGCCACCTGTGGGGGCACAGTAACCGGAGCCGATGTGGAAGGGGTCCTGGGCTGCCGGGAAACAGACATGACGTGAGATCTCGGAGGCTTGAGGGCGGCCGAGTCGCAGCGTGGTAAAAATGTGGCTAATCGCCACTGTCTGCTTCTTCACCGTCAAAAACTGCTGAGCGCAGTCCTCGACGGTGTACCAACAGCCCACCCTGCGAGACGGGTGTATCAAGAAAGCGGACTTTCTCGGTGTCACTCATCTGCGCAAGGTTCAGCCGGGGGTGACTCTCCTGGACCACTTCCGTGGACATCGTCCGACCCAGGTCCCGTGCCGCCACCTTGGTCGCTCCGTAGAGCGCCGTCAGTGGCGGCACAGAAATCCTGCATTATACCTGGGTCGGCCTTACCCTCGTGGAGCTCTCTCAACGCCCTGGCCTGGCGGACCTGCAGGATGGCCATGGCGTAGAGAGAGGAGGCAGCCCGGCCCGCGGCAGCGCAAGGCTTCGGCACCATAGATGTGACCGGAGCGGTCCGTGGAGCGCTCCTAGTTTTACACAGCTCCTCATGCACCTCCGGGAAACAAATGGCACCCGGGTGGGCGCGGTTTGCACCGCGCTCCGCCCCCAGGAACCACGTATCCCCGGATTAGCATGGTTGACATCACTTCTGCTTCCTCCTGAGCTCGACCCCCCTGGGATTCGTCAGAGTCGGATGCCAGTCTCCCTCCGATGCTGCGAACGACATCTCATCTACGTCACACATCGTTTCCGAGTGCGTGCCTAAGGATCCGAACGGTATGCGACCGCCGGTTGGGGAACGTTCAGAAGAGCGAATCGGGGTGCGATCGGCCCGTGAGCACTTGGCTGGCGGGTTTACGTTCGCAGAGTTCCCCATATCACTAACGCTGCTACGTGGGTGGTCATCGGGGCCGTAGCCACAGATGTCACAGCCCGGGTAGCAGACGAAATGGTGGCTGGTTCCCGTAGGAAGACAGCCACCCGTGACCGCAATTTCTGAGTGACAATCCGCCCGCAGTGCGGGCAGATGTGTCAACGAACGCTGCTTCAGTGTGCTGGACGCCCAGACACCTAATGCAGCGATCGTGTCCATCCCCCTCCTCGATGAGGGTGCCGCACCCAAGAGAACAGCGGGACATGCCGCGCTGGAAATGCTCAGTCCTAAAAAGGACCTTTTAGAAAAATCTCTATCACCTCCGGAACCGCCGAGACGCCCAGGGGAAGATCGCTGCAGGTAGGGACGATCCGCTGCTCTGCGTCGTAGATCCGGCGAAGTAGAAGAAGAATTCGTTGAATTCTTTTTGTTCGTAGTCATGAGCGAGGGCTCTGAAGAACAAAAGATGAGTGAATGCTGCACGCCGGCTTCCTTTTATACCGGACATCCGGGGGCGGAGCCCGGCATGCAAATTTCATTGGCCTTTTCTATAGTAGTCAGAGTTGATTGGTTCTCAAGGGCGAACCCCATCTGTCGTCTTCGACACAACGTCGAGAGACCGACAGAAAGGGAACAGTCAGCCACAAAATACAAGCAGAATTAACCCTTTACACATTACAGAATAGTATATAAACTAAATGGAAATGTATGAAACAGAAAGAAGCTGGCATGTGAGATGTCTACTCTCGCCATTCAAAGTCTGCAATGTTTGTAATCAAAGAAAGAACCTTAGGATTTATGGACTGCTGTTTTTTAGATTGCTGCTTCTCCACTTTGGTCCCCCTATCTGGATTTATCCGGAAAAGGCATCTGTGAAGACAGAAATACACTTGAATATAGTGCTACAAACATTTTTCATAATCAGCAATTCTGATGAGCCATATAAAAAGTATTTAACTTGAGCTAGAGAGGTGACAGACATATCTAAAGGTATAGTTCACCCCAAAATAAAGTTGTCATCATTTACTCAACTTTAAGTTCTTACAAACCTGTACACATTTATTTCTTCTGTTGAACACAAAAGATACTTTGAAGATTTGTTTGTAACCAAATTGTTGATGGACCCCATTGACTTCAATAGTATGGAAAAAAAATACTTTAGAAGTCAATGGGGTCCATCAACTGTTTGGTTACAAACATGCTTCAAAATATCTCTGTTCAGAAGAAGAAATTCATACAGGTTTAGAACAACATGAGTGCAAGTAAACGATGACAAT
Organism: Triplophysa siluroides; assembly: GCA_006030095.1. NCBI lineage: Eukaryota > Metazoa > Chordata > Actinopteri > Cypriniformes > Nemacheilidae > Triplophysa > Triplophysa siluroides. The sequence goes on along the minus strand of VCII01000122.1, from coordinate 86,893 downwards.
TTTATTTTGGGGTGAACAAGTATCTCCCATTAAGCAACTGTGCCTACAATGGCTGTGATGCGTTCCAACAACCAGTGTTAAAATCTGCTGCCAGTGTCAACATCTCCATAGATCATAAAGGAAATGTTACACCATGTCCTAACCAGCCGTGACAGCGACACACAATGATGCTATTTTAGAAACTGCTTTTATTTTTCCGCAACATCGCGGCTGGAACTACAACACAAAAAAAGTATGCCAATGATAATCTCAAGTACTGTTTATGTGCTTTATTTTATGTTAAAAGCGTGTAATGTTACTTTGAATATAATTTATTGTTCCCAGCCTTGTAGCCATACTACCTCAGGTCTTACAATTACACAAATGGAAACAAGAATGTTCAAACTTGATTCTATAGCAAAGATTGTTTTAATAACTCAGTATGTATTTTTAATAGTTTAAAATGGTGTAATGTGTAAAATAATACATTTTGTTTTATTATGTTTTTAACAAAATTAATCTTTGGGGCCGTGCACTTGCCACGGGAGCCCGCCCACACGCTGTTCTGATTGGCTGTGGTTTTTGATTGATTTTGTTGCATCTTGTAATCGTGTCTGGTGTAGACAGACAAATTGCTTGTCGCTGGAATCTTATCGCATCGCGTCTGGTTAGGACACAGTGATAGTCGCACCACAAGATTGATGGAAGGTGAGAATGTAATGTCCAACAGGGAAAAAATTGTGATCTATTAAATCGAAATAGACAGTTCATAATGTACCAATACCAGTTGTCTTCCCACAGATGCCAGAAATGCACAGCGTCTGCTCATTTTGCTCCTGTCATTGAATAAATGTTGTAATGATCTTGCCATCAAATAAAATGTATCTAGACTTTTTTCTGTTACCGGTTTCATGTCCATTAATTTCCTAAATGGATAATTGTTTATCTATCCATCTTTGGGCCATATATACACACTTTTTGTTTCAGGAAATGCATTTTGTGGTTAAACTTTAAGACTTACCTCTGCATGAACTCCAGAGTTGCTCCAAGTTCCAGTTGATAACTGATGTTGAGGCAGTAGTAGTATACGAACATCATTACAAGGGCATCAACACAATTTGTAACCCCATCTTTCACGATGGTCTGGTCCACAGCAATCATCAAGTTTTCAGCCGTGAGGGGAGAACTCCCTACAGTACATAGGAAAATAAGAAAAGTCAAAAAACATTAGGTTAAAAGAAAAGTCTAACATCACGACTATCAAAAGACCACATTATTTGGCTTGCATATTAGCACAACAAGAAAACCTTACTATTCTGGGTTTTACCTTTCCATTATGTTAAAAAGTTAAGGGTGTCCACCAAAAAATAATTCTCACAGTAACTCATGTATTTTCAAAACAGTATGACAGTTTATCTGTGTAATACAAATTGAGATATTTAAAAGGTTGGTTCACCCAAAAATGAAAATAATGTCATTAATGACTCGCCCTCATGTCGTTCCAAGCCCGTAAGACCTCCGTTCATCTTCGGAACACAGTTTAAGATATTTTAGATTTAGTCCGAGAGTTTTCTGTCCCTCCATTGAAAACGTATGTACGGTATACTGTCCATGTCCAGAAAGTAGTCCATGTGACATCAGTGGGTTAGTTAGAATTTTTTGAAGCATCGAAAATACATTTTGGTCCAAAAATAACAAAAACTACGACTTTATTCAGCATTGTATTCTCTTCCGGGTGTGTCGTCAATCCGCGTTCAGGACTCCGCAGTGACGCTGCTGACGTAAGTCTCCCTCAGACTGCTGACGTGTCATCTGGTGCGCCCGAGCTTCTTTTACACAGTCTGAGGGAGACTTACGTCAGCAGCGGAAGACTACAGATGAATAGAGAATACAATGCTGAATAAAGTCGTAGTTTTTGTTATTTTTGGACCAAAAATGTTTTTTCGATGCTTCAAAAAATTCTAACTAACCCACTGATGTCACATGGACTACTTTGATGTTTTTATTACCTTTCTGGACATGGACAGTTTACCGTACATACGTTTTCAATGGAGGGACAGAAAGCTCTCGGACTAAATCTAAAATATCTTAAACTGTGTTCCGAAGATGAAAGGAGGTCTGACGGGCTTGGAACGACATGAGGGTGAGTCATTAATGACATAATTTTCATTTTTGGGTGAACTAACCCTTTAAAAGTTATCAGCTGTTTTGATCCAAACAATGTAGATGAAAGGCAACCAACATTGAGGATACACAAAGATAAAAGCATGAGTGTAATCCATTTGACCCATGAGGTTAAATCCAAATCTTCTGAAGCAAAAAAATCACTTTACTGTTTAAATATAAAATGCAGTTGTAACACTCAATTTAAAATCACATATAAAATAAATCAGGCCGTAAAGTGAAACCTAATTTGTCTATACATTATGGCAATGGTGATTAATGAAATTATATGCTAAAAGAGATGTGACATTTTGTATGTGATGTGGATGTACACTAAAATGTGTTATGATTTGATACTGTAGTTAATAAATCTCATATAAAGTGACCATATTTGTTCAGAAGACTTGAATTAAAACACGAGTAACGTGGATTACATTAAAGGTGAATGGTAACCAACAAGTTCCATCAATGTATGGACAAAACAGCTGATAGTTTGGAATGACATAATGTGTATTAATGCCAATTTTCTGTTTCGGCTTGACTACCCCTTTAATGAACTTTTAAAAAAAATAATTAATTTAGTTCCATAATGCTAGTGCTACGCTGATGAAGGTCTAATTACAGAAAATGCTTAACCTATTCACAAGATATACTTAAGTTTACTAGAATCTCCAGCCAGCCCCTGATTTAATATGCCTGTATCAACCCGTTCATAAATTTAAAAATGCCTTTTGCTTAAATGGGTTAAAACATAAAATACCACATACCACACACAACGACGCAAGGCGTGCTGGGCAGTTGATCAACTTCAGATGGCAGACACGTCTCATCAACCATCACGAACATCTTTGCCTGATCTTCACTGAAATGTTTTTCAGAAGCAGCATCATACATCCAGGAAGATAAGGATCTAGATGCTTCGCTTTGGCACTTTCAAAGCCTTCTAGGATGCCCCCTATTTTGCTGTTCTTCTTGTCATGGGACATGAGATATGAAATGACTCTTTCACATTTACTTGAGATGGCTCCTCTGTCAACATCCATATCTGTTAGCTCTTTGAAGTGGACCATTATCCCGCACATCTCAAACAGATATGGCCACTCTATTACCAAAACAGGGGTTTCCATTTTACTTATGTCGCTTCTCTGAGTGTAGAAAGTAGCCAGCATTTTTTCTTGAATACTTTTGGTGTTTTGCTTTTGTTTTTGTGCATGTTCTTTAATTCTTCTTGTGCACATTTCTGAGTCTCCTCGGGTTTCACCCGTGCAGCCGTTTTGGTTGCCAATTTGTGCAACCATATGTATCCACTCTTCTTATCTTGGAAGGTGGGTCTTCTCCCTCACTTGTGCTGGACGTCTGTCTTTTCAGGTAAAGTGAGGTTTTCCCTCTTTTCATGTTGTCAAGTCTAGCCTGCAGCTGCTTGGTAAGGGAGTCATAACCACTACCAACAACTTGATCTTCAATAACATCTCTAAATGACAGAGGATATCTTGAAACAATCTTCCTGGCAATTTCACATAGATGTTTCTTCCCTGGTGTAGGGCAGATGGTTAGAATCTCTCCTAACATCAGGCGAATCATTTCACGTCTTTCACGTCCTGTTGGCCGCTCTATATTTTCGAGCTTTCTTGTAAGTTCTGACAGGATTTTACTCCAGGGTATCTCAAAATTGAAGTGCCAGTTGTTATCCACTGGAGTGTTTCTATGAGGAGTTGAGACTTCACTTGAGCTTGAGGAAGCCTGTGGAGAGTTGGAATGATCTGCACTGTTTTCACCTGGAGAGGGCAGAAAAAAAAATATCTCAAAATAGTTCATTAAATTTTAGCATTCACTACTGGCCTATGACCAGAAGACATGCCACAACTCGAGTACATTTTTGATGTTGTGTGAAAAAACGACAACAAAAAACAGCTACTGTATGTGAAACACTAATCTATTCTACCAGGCTTAACATCAAATTTAAATGATAAAGCATTTTCAATTGTAATATTGATACATCACAGTCTAACCCTAAGCCTGAACAATACAATATCCCTTATTGTATTTTTCAGGCTTGTTTGTCTCAGATCAAAAGATAGTAATAATTAGAAAATACGCTGTGATATTTTAATTAAGCCAAAACATTTTCATCACACATACTTGTAGATGGATGGTCTCTGCATGGCATTGTTCCTGTGTGTGTGCTTATACATCTTTCTGGCTCAGCTCTGGTAGGCAGATCAGGAATCTCTTTGGCATTCTTTTCAGCTGGACAGAAGACAATAGGATTTAGGCCTACAAAATCTTTCAAAATCGCTTGCAAAACTCAAATACAACTGATCCATTATGTTGTGAGGATATAATATTTTTTATGTGTTTACAACTTACAATTAAGTATACTTACAAAAAGCTTTAAATCTCGCAATCAATTTTCGAGCTTCAATTGGCCTGAGGGTATTAACAAGATCTGCCTCCTGGACATATTTTAAATCTTCCACGGTTTCCACACCCAAGGTCTGAAGAGGCTCTAACAGCAGGTCATTTGAACTTGAATTTGGCAGCACAGAGTAAATGAAGCCAGAAAGACCACTGTCTACATCATCCATCACTAAGAAAAGAGTGAGACATTGTAATTCAGTGTTAGCCCAAATAAATATCCAAAGTGCAATTCAGCCCAAAAGGAAAATGTAATGTATTCTTCATTTCTTAGCTTCAGAGGCAGCCATTTCATGATCAGCTTTAAACATTAGCCTAATGTGTGTGTAGATTTGTTTCTGCATCTTTGTGAAGTGGTGACCGTTTTTATCACTATCTCTTTTTAACTACGCAAAAATATGTATGGAACTCTGTTATTGAAAGTTAAATTCTAAAATGTAATTTCAAGCATTTAAGGACCTCTTCAGCCATACTCAAGTCCTGCACAGTCTACTGTAATCATCCTTATATTACCTAGTGCTCACACAGTCACAACTCAGCATTACATTTCCTACTCAATATCTACTTTGCTATGTTTGAGAGAAATTACTCGAGTTCCACAAAAAGCATAAGTAGGCAATGGATAGTAATCCAACAACAGCTCTCCATTTATGCACATCATGCCTCCACATGCTGTGTGAATTTCATACAGTCCAAACTCAGGTAAATACTGTGAACCATGAGGAGTTACAAGGAAGTGCACATTTTTATCCATTATTAGCATAAGTTCGATTTGTGCAAACTCTGTTGGCATGCCAGGACCTATGCAAAGAAAAAATCCCTTTCTGTATAGTGTGCCTTTCCACTGTATCTCAGTAGATGCTTCAAGAGCACACTGATCAGGCAAGCTTGCTTCTACTGCACTGCGTACTGCATCACTGTACAACTCTGCATGGAAAGGGGTGGATTGTTTCACTTGCAAAGTAGGAGCAAAGTGAAGGATATTACTGTTGTTATTACATATTTTATTTTCTGGCAACGATGCATTAGAGTATAACCATATACCTCATATTATGAAGTATTTAAAAGCTGTTTGCAATACTAAATGTGCTTTCAATAGGAGATGTGGGATAGAGGGGCATCTTTGGCTGCAGTTGTTTAGGGGGTGGGGGAAGGTATGTGGAATGTATGTTGTTTTCTCAGGAGTGTTTTGCAGGAACCAGATAAGGCAGAAGTTGGTGATTGGTGGAAACAAGGGGGATCCCGGCCCCCCAGCAGAAGAGAGATCGGCGTGAAATAAGAATAAATGCTGTGAACGTGTGCTGTGGGGGTTGTTGTTCCTTGGAAGGACAGAGGAGTGTTGTCCAGCAACCCAGCGCGCGCTGTATTTTGTTTTAATCAGATTAATAAACTTCAATACTTAATAGTATAGTACTTATAAAGCATCGCATTAACTTTAAGATCTTGCTTATTACCTATAAAGCCCTACATGGCTTAGCACCGCAGTATTTGAGCAAACTTCTATTGTATTACAATCCTCCACGTGCATTACGCTCTCAGGCGTCCTGTCAGTTGGTTATACCTAGAATTTCAAAATCAAGTGCAGGTGGTCGATCCTTTTCTTATCTAGCGCCTAAACTTTGGAATATTCTTCCCTGCACTGTCCGGGAGGCAGACACACTCTGTCATTTTAAATCTAGACTAAAGACGCATCTTTTTAATCTTGCATACACTACACTTCCATAATACTAATCCTCAGAGGATTTAGGCTGCATTATTTAGATCAACCGGAACCAGGAACACATCCAACAACAAATGATGTACCTGTTGCATCAAAGAGTGCAGAACAGTACTCTACTCTCAGCCAGTCTTGTCTCTTTGTTCCAAGGTTACCGCAGGACCTGACCCGAGCTGAGATGATAGAGCTGGATAAAGGATGTGGCAACTTGACACAATTTTTCTACAACACTTCAAATGCTATTAGATTGTTAATGATAATCTTAAATCTATAATTTACCTTATTAGTAAATTTATTTATTTTTTATGTAGCCTTGTTGTGCAAGCACTGTTGAGCTTGTGCAGAGGCAGCAGCTTTTGCCAGAGGGGAACTGGAATCCCCTGGTTGGGCCTGGGTTCTCCTGAGGTTTTTTTTCTCCATTGAAGTTTTGGGTTCCTCGCCACCGTTTGCATATTGTTTTGCACTATTTGCCTGGCCGGGGGGGCTGCTTTAGAATTTAGAAGTTAGACATAATTAATATCGCATATAAGAATTTATAGTCCGTTTAATATTTGACCTGTGGTTCTCTCTTTATCTCAAATGTGTGCTTTCACTGTGCATGTGTGCGAGTGTGTTTGTGTGTGTGCGTCTATGTCAATTTGGTGACGCCGACGTGATTGAGGAAAAAGGCAGTTTTTTGATTGATAAAATGCGGCAAAAGACCGGAATTCAAGGCGAGACGGATTCAGGTTCAACACACGGCCGGCCAAGAAAACTAAGGTGAGCAGAAACCTGTTTAATCAAATTCTGCCTATTGGAAAAACTAAATTGATGTGTTGAATTTGATGAACATCTCGTGTAAGTATAATTAAATTACTATTTGAAGTTTATTAATCGGATAAATTCTGAGCTTTGATTCCTTTGGTTCGGATAACCATAAATTTGGGTTAGATTCCCCCATAAATTAGGGTAACCATAAAGATTCCCTTGGTTTATTTTTAATAACCATAAATAGTTCCCCCTCCCTTGGTTTATTTTTTAATAACCATAAATTTGGGTTAGATTCCCTTGGGTTTTTTAATAACCATAAATTTGGGTTAGATTCCCTTGGTTTATTTTTTAATAACCATAAATTTTGGGTTAGATTCCCTTGGTTTATTTTTTAATAACCATACATTTTGGGTTAGATTCCCTTGGTTTATTTTTTAATAACCATAAATTTTGGGTTAGATTCCCTTGGTTTATTTTTTAAAAACCATAAATTTGGGTTTGATTCCCTTGGTGCTGGAAACCATAAATTTGTAAGATTATAAATATTTTCTGTGATTTTATATGAACATTTGTATATATTTTTCTGTGTATTGGATTGTTTACATAAAATAATAAGGAAAGGATGGCAGAATATGAAAAGGAATGTGAGGAATACGGGTGTACACCAATTCTAGAACAGTGGGGAAATATAGTAGATATGCTATTAGCTCAGGCGGAGCCTAAATGTCATAAAAAGGAGAAGAAAATATGGGAGAATAAATGGAGTCAGTGAACGGGTGGGATACGCCCGACAAAATGTCGGTGCCATTAGCACCAAAAGTCAGGGATATGGAAAAAAGGGCGCATGTAAGACTGAAAAGACATGTAGAAGAAAAGACTAAAGTGAAGTGGATAAATAGGGGTAAACATTTGAACCAAGAAAAAGAATATAGAACAGACCTCAGGCTGTGGACACGAATTGCACTTACTGCAACAGCTCTCAGTCCTGCTAAAATTAAGGGCATAGGGGAACATGTGAAGTCAGTGAAGCCAGACAAAGAAAGAACAAAGAAGTCAGGAAGTGCACAGGGTGACACCTCTGATCAGGCAGCAGATTCCCCACCCCAAAAACTATATCCGGACTTGCAACTATTGACAAAACCCCCACCGTATGAGACAAACCTGCAGCAAGTTATGGTAAAAGTGAACCAAGGAGAAGTTGATGTAGAATTGCCTGACACAACGTTTGATATAAATGAAATAAGACAGCAATTACACCAACTCACAAGATTAGTTAGTGGAACAGCACAGCAGTTAACCCCCCAGAGAGAAGAACACGAAGAACAGATGTCACAAGGGGAGGGGGGAGAGGCATGTGGAGAGCTAAAATATCACACAACCCCTGTTTCATTGCATAGCCGACAGAGTTTTATATGATGATGAAAGAGAAAACACATATGGATGACTATTAAAGGAACAATGTCTGCTACCCCTATTGCAAAAAGAACCAGAGCAATGGAAAGAGAGAGGTTAGGTGGCCATGAGAATGACGATGAGGAAGGCAGGTATGATTTTGTCGCCAGCCACCAATTGCGCGCTGGAACACAAATGCCATTAGTGCAGGGAGGACAGGGTCAAGCTAAATATCACCATGGAGTCATAGTGATATGACTGCAGTGTTAGCGAAATTGCCCCCCATCACCTCAGGGGGAGGGAGGTGGCTGAATAAATTGATGGCCTTATGCCATGGAACTACATTGGCGGTGGGAGACATAAGATGCCTGTTGGGTCAGATCTTTACAGCATCACAAATGCTTGACTTTGAAACCGACGCAAACATAGATGGTGTTTCCAACGACAAAAAGTTTACAACATATAGCACTGATATAGGCAGAACATTGAGGAGACAATTTCCCACGCCACCAACAGCATATCAGAATATTAAATTTCGTATCAAGCCAGGGAGACAGGATCAGGTTATTATTTCAGGTGTGCAGCGGAGTGGGAACAGATGGTTGAGGAAAACAGTCTGAATAATCCCATCACACGTGACATTTTTAGAACAGCTGTGATGACAGGAGCCCCTAATGGTGTAAAACAGGCAATGGAAAATAACCCAGACATACCAGTAGCCAGCAACGAAGTGTGGGAGAGACATTTAGTTCACCATACCGATAGAGCTGTAGACAAAACTAACAGAGAAGAAGAAGAGTTGGATAAGAAATACATCAGCTGTTAAAACTACAATTAGAATTAGCTAAAGCCACTGGCCAAAAGAAGACCAAACAAATGACCCAACAACCAGCTCCCCCCTTTATTCCCCCAGATGTTGGATATAACCCTGACCCATACCAGGCCCCATCACAATGACAGGGGCAACCTAGGGGTCAGTCGAGAGGAAATAGGGGTTATAGAGGACGAGGGAATGGTGGTGCAGGGCGGGGGAGGGGTGCCTGTTATGCGTGTGGTGCTACTGATCATTTTATAAGAGAATGCCCCAATCAGCAAGGGGAAGGCCAAACTACAGGGCCACCTGCAGGGGGATGGGGTCCTCTCAGAGGTGGACCTGGTGGTCGTGGCAGGGGACCACATACCCCACAATACCCGGGGCAACAACTCTCGTCGCCACCCAACCTACAGGGCCCCATGCACCCAACATGGGGCCCGGGGGGGGACGCAGAGGAATGTTGAAGGGGCCCACAGAGAACCACCATGAGGGGAATGGCTGAGCCCCTCATGGAAATAGTGGTTAACAACAAACCACTACAAGCTCTGGTGGACACTGGAGCAACATACTCCACTGTAACAAGAGGCACTATAACACAAAATGATCTGAGTGATAAAACAGTGGGAGTAATGGGGTTCTCTGGTGGGTTGGAAAAATGGCCAATGACAAAAAATTTAACTGTGCATGTTGCAAATCAGAGCTTGCCACACTCATTCTTGTACTCCTCTAATGCTCCTGTACCCTTATTAGGTAGAGATCTACTTATCAAACTAGGAGCAAGCATTTTATGTTCACCAGAGGGGTAATTGTAAGTTTTCCAGATGGCACTCGAGTTAATTGTTCGCTGGCTGCAGAAATGGGTTACACACAAAATGTCCTGTTAGGAGGCCCAATGAAAGAGGCTGCTGACATTTACTGGGTAGAATTAGATATTTCCCCATCCCCAACGAGTGTAGTGTCATTGTATAACAACCACCGGCCATGGATAACAGGCATAGACATTTTCTTACCGCCCATTGACCCCCTTCATTGCACACTGTTCTATGACAGAAATGACGATGTCATGTACCATGAGCTGTTTAATAGCATAGAAGGAAATAGATGGCGTCTTACAGGGGACGGCCTATATATAGGGAAGAACGGTGTTGTGGCCCCTATTACTCTGACTGAGGAACAGCAGAAATGGTATGAAATAACAGACACAGCTGCACCACACATTTCCATGGCACTGCATCCAGGCCATGAAGCGAGAGTTAGGAGGTATGACTAAAAAGTTGAGAGGAGTTACTGATTGGAAGCCCACACACGCTGACATGGTCCTGTACTCACCACCACCACACAATCTTATTGGGTACAGGCGACCACTGAAGACATAGGCATTTTGACACATAAACAGATTTCTAGGAGCCATGGAAGAGAGCAAACAGATGGCCCAGGAGCTGAGCAGTTGATTGCACTACAACCATCTGACTTGTGGTCCCAGGGACCAACAGATGTGGGTCTTTGTAATATGACACCAGTAACATTTGATTTGACATCTACGGACCCAGTCTGGGTACCCCAAATCGCAACAAGCCTGAAGCAGATGAGGGTATTGCATCAACTGTCCAGGGACTCCTAGAGAGGGGGGTAATCACCCCTTATAAGTCTCCATGGAATACTCCTATTTTCCCAGTACAAAAACCAGGCACCAACAAGTACAGACTTGTACATGACCTCAGACGAATAAACAGTATGGTAGTAACGCCCACGATAGCGGTTCCTAACCCATATATTACCCTCTCAAATTTGACCCCAGCTCACCAGTGGTTCACCTGCATAGACCTGGCAAATGCATTTTTCTGTGTACCAATGTCTGAGGATTGTAAGTCATGTCTGGCCTTTACCTACAGAGGGCGCCAGTACTCTTACAACAGACTCCCTCAAGGGTTTATTTTGTCACCAGGCATATTTAACCAAGTGCTGAAGGAACAATTGGAACGTTGTATCCTTCCCCCTGACTGCGTGTTAATAATGTTTCAAAGTCAGCAAGGAAAAGCTACAAGTCAGTAGGCAATCTGTGACCTTCATGGGAAGACTGATCACACCGCAGGGCTCTACTCTCTCCCGTCGTCAACGTGACAGCATTCTAACACATCCCAAACCAACCAATGTAAAGGACATGCTTTCCTTTCTTGGCCTTACAGGTTTCAGCAAAAATTACATCCCTATGTATGTTTCCTTAACCTCGCCCCTCAGACAGATCGTGAAAGAGCAGGGTATGAAAAATTTAAAGGATAAATTGACATGGACCCCTGAGGCAGAACAGACTTTTATCACATTAAAAGCACAATTGGCACATGCAGCACATTTGAATTGTGCTGATTACTCTCTAGGTTTTTTTCCTAGATGTCTCTGAAACAGGAAGCAGTGCACATGGGGTGCTATTCCAAAAGCAGGCAGGAACGAGGAGGATTTTAATGTATGGCAGCGTCCTCCTGGACAGCATTGAACAACGACAGCCTAGTTGTGCCAGGTTTGCTGCAGGTTTGGCAAAAATAATTGAAAAGACATCACACATTGTCATGGGCCACCAAGTGACTGTTCTCACCACACACTCAATTATGTCATTCGTCAACTCGGCAGCTTTTACCTTCTCGCCCCTGAGACAGCGTAGACTAGCCAAATCATTAACAGCACCACATATCACTTATACCCATGAAGGAAAACTCGGGCATAGATAACCCTGTGGGCGATTGGTTAGACAAAGCATTAGGAAAATGGAAGGCTTTAGTGATGTCCATAGTGGTTTCAATTGCGGTGTTTCTAGCCATTTTAGTAACATGCGGATGTTGCTGTATACCATGCATTAGGTCACTGTGCAACCGATTGATAGTTGCAGCAATAGAAAGAAAGATTTTACCCCACCTCCTTATACCATGCCCCTGTTGGCTGCAGACCACATTACTGATGATGATGATGAACAGGATTATGTGTGACCTCTTACGAGGTCAAGAGAGGGATTGAAGGATATTACTGTTGTTATTACATATTTTATTTTCTGGCAACGATGCATTAGAGTATAACCATATACCTCATATTATGAAGTATTTAAAAGCTGTTTGCAATACTAAATGTGCTTTCAATAGGAGATGTGGGATAGAGGGGCATCTTTGGCTGCAGTTGTTTAGGGGGTGGGGGAAGGTATGTGGAATGTATGTTGTTTTCTCAGGAGTGTTTTGCAGGAACCAGATAAGGCAGAAGTTGGTGATTGGTGGAAACAAGGGGGATCCCGGCCCCCCAGCAGAAGAGAGATCGGCGTGAAATAAGAATAAATGCTGTGAACGTGTGCTGTGGGGGTTGTTGTTCCTTGGAAGGACAGAGGAGTGTTGTCCAGCAACCCAGCGCGCGCTGTATTTTGTTTTAATCAGATTAATAAACTTCAATACTTATTAGAGATTGCCTACCTTCAATTTTTGAACATGCAGGACACTTAAAAGTCCAACAAAAGACAGAACTTGAGTTTAGATATGTTTGCAGAAGTTGGTGGTTATTTGCAAGTGTCTGGCACACATTTTTGAAATTCTGTGTTCTTCTCACACATCTTTTGAAATAGGAATGCTTGCTTTCGAATCTCATAGTCCACAATCTTATGAGTGGGCCAAACTTGAGAATCAAAGCAGGATAGTGGCCCATGTAATGGTGCTTTGGTTTGAGTTTATGATCAGGAAACATCTCCTTTCTTGTTTCTAGATACTCCACAATGAGAACATTGAGCAAAGCAACTTGAGAGTGAGATATTTTAGGGGCACATATTAATTCCACAAGTTCTTTCAGCTGGACTGTCAACTGCCATATCGGATCATCTGTTTCGGCAATCTTTTCACCTATTATAATAGGAAGAAGCCTCAGGAGAGACCAGTTTTCTGTTGCCTGGCCACCTATTTTAACTCCCTTTTCAGAAACATCTGAAGGAGTAGAAGTGGCATCAGATCCCTGATAGCTGAACTGCCTGATTCTCCGGTTTAGCTGACTGTAAGTAAAGAATTTCTTTACCTTCACAAAGTGCTTGATGTACATGGCCAAGTCATATGCCACAACTCCTTCAAACACATCATGTCCAATACAAGGTGGGAGGCCAGGCTGGCTGACATGAAAGTAAGTGAGGGAATTGAAAACCAAATCAAATTTTAAACCCCTGAAATCTGTCAGGGCACCACTTCTAATCTGTTGTACTGCCTCATTGTAGTTTTGCACTGTTCGAGGTGGTGCACCTTTTTGGAAATCATGGAACTCACTTCTAGTTACCAGGCAATATCTACAGAAGTAAGTGGAGGTACTGAAGTTCTCTGTGAAACCTCCAATATTGTGAGACCCCAAATTATCTCCAGCAATGCAAAAAACTGATGCCTTAACAACATGCCCAGATATCACAAGCCCATTTGTCTCCAGTTCCTTGATATCTGACAGCATTGTGGAGAACACTTTGTCGTGGCCAAAATATTTAAAGTGTTCTTCCCTACACAAGAGCACAAGCTGCAAGTTTTCAACACTGGAACGATAAAACGGGTCAAGGTTGGCCAGTGTAAAGTAAACCCCAAGTATCTTGTATTTTTTTTTTGCTGACCCAAGAGGATTAACAACCTCGAAGGCATCTTGATACAGTATGAGCTTTATACTTATACCCGACTCCCTAAACAGTGTATTACTCTTGTAGACAGATCCATCTCTCACATCACTTAGAACATGTGCAGAAGTGTCATCTTCATGCTTTGTACATTCTTTCCACACAATTGGGTTTTAGCAAAGCCTGCAAAGTCTCTTTTATTGGGATATACTGAGCAAATTGTTCCTTTCGATTATCATCAGTGCCTAAACTAATAGTTTGAGGATGCACATAAGAGAAGTTTGTCTGAAAATATTGCCTTCTCAAATACTCAGTAGAGAGTGCGGGGCTACAGGATGCATGCAAGCTAGAATCATTTAAACTTGCCAGAACATCTTTTATTTCTGACTCTGTCAATCTCGTATTAGCTTGCAGGACACCTTTAAGCTGATTTCTTGTGTACTGGTGACACACATCACTGAGACTATCTACTTGTTCCACAATCATCTGAATAGTGGATGAAGGTACAAGGTATTTGGCCTGTAACTTCATGTAAAACATACACAAATTTATCATATATAGCCCTTTCATATCAGGTGGGTCCAGGATATCCTCAGGCTCGTCAATGCTTACATCTGACGGACTTTGAGCAATATCAAAAGACTGGCTTGGCACAGAATCAACAAGATACATAGCTGACACGTGCACAGATGCAGCTTTTTTATGATTTCTAGAAATGTGCGCAGTAAAAGAGGACCTCAATGAAAAGGCTTTGCCACAGCCTTTAAATGGGCACTTCACCTCTTCTTTCTTTGAAACATGCAACTTTAAATGATCTAAAAGATCTTTCAGATCAATGCATTGTTTCTGGCAATGTGGCTTTTCACATTTCAGTGGACCCTGTACGGTTTCACATCGTGACACGGATGACCGCCTATGGTGGCGCAACATATGACTTTTAAAGGAATTATACTTGTGTTACGAACCCCCCTTTAAAAGTGGCTACGTAAGGGTTACATAACATAAAAAAAACACGTGGAACTTAAGTGCGCTGCGTCAACATTTATTTTACTCTCAATACACGCAAAAACTCAAGAAACACGTATCTTAACAAATAAGCAAAATAATTAAGACAAGTATCAACTACAAATACAAATAAAAAAAAAAAACGGATACTTCAAAAAATATAAAGGCAACAAGCATTAACCAGGACGGTAAATTAAACAAAAGAGAAAAATAAATGAAAACTTGTTTGCTGGTCTCTCCTCTCCTCCGGTTCAGCGTCCCTTTTAAAGTATCAGCATCAAGTTCAACGAGATGCAGGTGTACAATGACCCGCAGGTGCGAACCTAGCAATCAACTCAGACACAGAGCAAAAGAACACGAGTCATGACGTCATCACAAGTAGAGAAAATTAACCCAGTCACAAACCGTACCGTAACACTTGGTAAACTTTGATTTGCACCCAATTACACAACAGGCATATTCACCATGTGCTTCATTTGTGTGTAATTTTTGATGATTTACATACCCTTTCACTGTTTCCATAGAAATGCCACATATAGGACATGTGAAAGCATTTAGAACACTTGCCATATTGCAAACTTACTTAATGTTTGAGCTTGAAGCCTTCTGACTGATCTCAGTTCCAGAAGTTCCAGATAGCTATTGTTCCAATTCCTAGTATTGAATCAAAAAACTGAAAAAAAGAAAAAAAAAATAGTTTGCATAATATTTGTGCAAAATTACATTACAATAAATTGTAAAACAGCAACATTGATTTTCTTTATTTAATTGAGTCTCAGATTCAGTCACAAAAAAATCTGTAATTTAGGCATTTCTGAAACAGTCACTCAGTGTTAAGCCTTTACAAATTGAAATAAAGTGTGTTTGTTTCTTAAACCTTTACAATGTGACCATCGAGCACCACACTACGAGTATTTTCCATATGTCATTTTAGCTGTATATCAATTACACTAAATTTGCTGACATTTTTTTTTTTGTTGAGAATCGTGGATGCTTTTGCTAGAGACTGCTGTTAGTGTACCATTTGAAACCAAAGTCAACGTTGACTTTAAGCCAAACAATTATCTTTTTCTAATAATTTTGACGATGTTTTGGGCCAGTTAATGCGCTTACGTGCGCAGCATATTTGAAAACTGTTGCTAGCAGTGGTCAACTTTAGTTAGCTAACTTTTATAGTTAGCCAGCCACGTGCCACACAGTCACGGCCACAAAAATACAAGCCAACACAAAGATAATGTTCTTAAAAATGCAACGTTAAATTGCGTTCAGGTAACGTTAACACAAAGCTAAAATGCATCTGCAACCTAGCTAATGTAACATCTGACATACATTAGTTGTTATGTTTTCGGTCGTCAATCTTAATGTATACTCTAGCTATGTCAGTATTGCGTTGAATTTTTGAATGTGTCAGTAAATATTTTCAACGTTACCTCTCACACAAGTGTTGCTTCCTCGAAAACAGCAGAATAGTTCACCAGCGCGCCGCCGTCTTCACTCTTCATCATATCGCGCGCTTCTTTCTGCGTGCGCCACCAACGTAGCAGAGGTGTCAATTCTGATTGGCTTAGATAGTTATTGCCGTGAAAATGATTTGCTGAACACAGAGGTTGGTGATTTGTCTTTTGCATTGGTTTTCGTAGCTTATTATTTAAATTGCAACGGTTTTAAAACAGCTAAACTTGCCATACCATACCAACTTTATTTGTTAAGCACGTTACAACAACTAAAGTGTTGTCCAAAGTGCTGTACAGAAAAATAAACATAAGTACAATTAATACGCACACAATAAAAGCATTCAAAGTAACAAATTAAAACAAGCAAATAAAGTCGACATCTAACTAGGTGTCAAAAGCCAAAGAGAAAAGATGGGTTTTAAGACTGGTTTTAAAAACAAAAAAAGAAGAGGCCTGCTTAACACAAGTAGATAGATATACTTTTAACTAGGATATCTCTATTTCTAACAGATCTCTGATAATCTGTGACAAGCTTAGGGGTGTCAGAAATTAACACAGTTGTTACAGTATTTCATGTGTTAAAAGAGGCCAGCAGGTTAATAAAAAAACCTTTATTTTTACAGTTAGTTTCTTTAAAATTATCATTGAAATTATGTTAAAAATCAGATATATACTGTATTTCATTTATACAAAGTTTCTCTGTTAAATTACGTTACACATGTCAATAAACAGTTTTTTTTTAATAAAACATTTCTGTAATTTAAAAAAACAGGGAAAGCACTGTAAAATTTATTGGCAAAAACTGTAAAAAAATATTTATTTTTTACAGTGTGGTGTAACAGCGGGTTACAGGATTAACAGCATTATGTGTGGGCTTGAGTGCTTTATTTATAATTTATAGTCTCATTGTTATGTTTTTATTATTCTTTATTATTCTGTTTTTTTAGGAACTGTCAGAAAGAACTCACTAACAGTGACGGCCACTGACCAAGAGATAGAATTATATATAAAAAAATGGCTTCACCTGGCTGGTGACCGTGATGGTGGGAGACGGGAAAGAGAGAAACGGAGGAGTGCCCAAGATACACGTAAGGCAGTTATATTGTTTTATATCTGTAATAATTAATATAGTACTATGGTCTTTGATTGCCTTTAATGTGTACATTAAACCATTTATTAAGAAAAAGTCAACTTTTTTACCACATAACAAAATGTGGTACTTGAGGCTTAAATATGAAACCGTCACTCAAATACCTAATCTTTAGACCAAGTATGTTAAACTAAAAGCACATTACATGCCTAAATTCAGCTTGTCACTGTAAAACAAACATTTTGCAAAATTCTGAACACAATTCTCTACATAACACAAATTATTCAAAGCTTACAGCTGTTTTGTTTTATTTGAGGAAAACAGCCATTTAAATGGCATACTTATTTAATGATAACCTACATCCAACAGTCATGTTTGAAAGCTCTTGTAATTTGTTCACTAAGAAATCAAATCTGTGTTTTGAGAAATATTTTTACCTCGCTGCATTTCTATTATGTAAACAAATATTTCATACATTTTGTATAAAAACACTTTTTGTTAGTTTTTTACTAAGATCGCAATTCTGAATGACACCAAAACAGCACTTGTAATTAAACAATTAAAAATATAATAATAAAAAGGTTTTTAATTGCTTACACACTAAAAGTGTTAATTGAGTCTGACTCAGTTAAACTATTCACTCATAGTGTGTTCTTTTTTATAAATGTGGCACTCAACTCTGATGCAAGATGACCCATTTGAACTCATTTTATATAATTTTTTCATAAACAATAGATGATCTTAGAACGTTGATCAATCAATAGCTTAACTATTGACGGATGCTCCATAAAATCCTCATCGTCAGCTATGAATCTTGGCGTTCTATTCGATAGTAATCTGTCATTTGAGAGCCATGTCGCCAACACCTGTAAAATTGCATTTTTCCATCTTAAGAATATATCTAAACTACGTCATATATTGTCACTGTCAGATGCAGAGAAATTAATTCATGCATTCATGACATCAAGACTAGATTACTGTAATGCACTTTTAGGTGGTTGCCCTGCAGGCTTATTACAAAAACTCCAACTGGTCCAAAACGCGGCAGCTCGAGTTCTTACACGTACAAAAAAGTATGAGCATATAACCCCGGTTCTGTCAACCTTGCACTGGTTACCTATAAAGCATCGCATTAACTTTAAGATCTTGCTTATTACCTATAAAGCCCTACATGGCTTAGCACCGCAGTATTTGAGCAAACTTCTATTGTATTACAATCCTCCACGTGCATTACGCTCTCAGGCGTCCTGTCAGTTGGTTATACCTAGAATTTCAAAATCAAGTGCAGGTGGTCGATCCTTTTCTTATCTAGCGCCTAAACTTTGGAATATTCTTCCCTGCACTGTCCGGGAGGCAGACACACTCTGTCATTTTAAATCTAGACTAAAGACGCATCTTTTTAATCTTGCATACACTACACTTCCATAATACTAATCCTCAGAGGATTTAGGCTGCATTATTTAGATCAACCGGAACCAGGAACACATCCAACAACAAATGATGTACCTGTTGCATCAAAGAGTGCAGAACAGTACTCTACTCTCAGCCAGTCTTGTCTCTTTGTTCCAAGGTTACCGCAGGACCTGACCCGAGCTGAGATGATAGAGCTGGATAAAGGATGTGGCAACTTGACACAATTTTTCTACAACACTTCAAATGCTATTAGATTGTTAATGATAATCTTAAATCTATAATTTACCTTATTAGTAAATTTATTTATTTTTTATGTAGCCTTGTTGTGCAAGCACTGTTGAGCTTGTGCAGAGGCAGCAGCTTTTGCCAGAGGGGAACTGGAATCCCCTGGTTGGGCCTGGGTTCTCCTGAGGTTTTGGGTTCCTCGCCACCGTTTGCATATTGTTTTGCACTATTTGCCTGGCCGGGGGGGCTGCTTTAGAATTTAGAAGTTAGACATAATTAATATCGCATATAAGAATTTATAGTCCGTTTAATATTTGACCTGTGGTTCTCTCTTTATCTCAAATGTGTGCTTTCACTGTGCATGTGTGCGAGTGTGTTTGTGTGTGTGCGTCTATGTCAATGTGTGTAGTGTGTATGCATATTGTGTGTGTGGAGCATTTGTATGTCTGTCTTTTGTTGTTTTCACCTTTTTCTTGTTTTTACAGGTAAATGACTTTAGTTGTTTTTCTTGTATTCAATGCGTCTCATGTACAGCTGCTTTGTAACAATGAAAACTTTTACAAACAATTTGAAATAATTATTTTAAAAACATCAGTTTAAATGTACTGTTTAGTGACACGCACCATGTTAGAATCTGTCTCCACATTAGGGCATTGTGCACATGGTGAAATGTATCTAGGATGAAATTTAATTATGTTATTTAATCATTCTGTTATAGAATTCTAAACATGACTTAAATCGTTTGATTTCTAAATTGTGTGTGTCAACAATTTATTTTATTTGTGTATCCCTTAAAAGGCCCGCAAGACTGCCATGGAGCTGATGGGCCCAGTCAAGGAGTTCTTTAAAACATGTATTTGGATGGTTCCTGTCTAATTAATAGTCGTATCAGACTATTTAACACTTGTTTTTATTGTTATTGTTCTTTTTTGCATATTCAGATTGCTCCCCAGTTTTGGATGTGTAATCATGCAATGTTTGTTTTTGGCAATATTAATAAATTAAGCAGTTGTTTTCAAAAAATGTTTCTGAATTATCTGTTGTAACTTATCTTAACATTTTACAGAGTAAGTTTTGTATATATGTGTTTATTTACATTGTTATGCAGACATATTTTGGTAATACTTAAGAGTAAGGTTGTATTTGTTAGCATTAGCATTAGCTAACTTGACTTAACAGGGATTTTTCGGCATTTCGATATCTTTTCAATACAATTGTTCATGCTAAAGCTTTATTTACATCCAAGGTGATGAATCTGGGCCAGAATTAACATTTACTGTTGCCCAGATTTGGGCCAGATCTAGCCAGCTTTGTTTTATTGACATGGCTGACACGTGGCATTGATCTGTCTTGATTTTGGTTGAGACCTGGCAAACAGGAGTGGACCACCCAAGTGCCATCATTCCATGCAGTATGTGGGCCGGTGTTAAATTTGGTCCAAATATAGGCCAAAAATATATATACTGATGCCCAGATATGGGCCAGATCTGCTTTATTTGTTTTGTGTTTGGCTGACATGTGGCATTGCTAAGGCTTTTTCGTGTTTGAGACCTGGCGAACAGGAGTGAACCACCCAAGTGCCATCATTCCATGCGGTATTTGGACTGGAGCAAGGTGTTGGGTCTGGGCCAAAATTTAATTTACTGTTGCCCAGATTTGGGCCAGATCTGCTTTATATGTTTTGTGTTTGGCTGACATGTGGCATTGCTAAGGCTTTTTCGTGTTTGAGACCTGGCGAACAGGAGTGAACCACCCAAGTGCCATCATTCCATGCGGTATTTGGACTGGAGCAAGGTGTTGGGTCTGGGCCAAAATTAAATTTACTGTTGCCCAGATTTGGGCCAGATCTGCTTTATTTGTTTTGTGTTTGGCTGACATATGGCATTGCTAAGGCTTTCTTTTGGTTGATATCTGGCAAACAAGGGCGGACCGCTCAAGTGCCATCATTCCATGCCAAAAGTGGGCCTGATGAATGTGTCCAATGTGAGCCAGATCTGGGCCACATCAAGTTTCCTATCTTGGTCCTGATCTTGTATGGCCTCTATTAGAACTTGTCTTTGCAAGACAGACAAGAGTGTTGGAAGACACTTTGGATATGTGAGATGGAATGCATAGTAATAGGCCAGGAGGTAGAGTGGCCCCTCGTGGAGCAAGTCTTTGTGATGATAGAACTGGGGTTGTACCTACAACCAGCAAGACAGGAATGGAAAATGCACGCCTGTGGATGTAGGTATCTGGATCCTCTGAAGGCTAGTAAACCAAATATACAAAATACAGAATTTAGGTTACACACACAGCAAAATTAAAAAAAAGATCAACATTCACTTTTATAGAAGTGAATGCTGACCCAGATCTGTTAGGCTATCAACATTGTTAAAAATATCTTACTTTTGTGTTCGGCAGAACAAAGAAAGTACAGGTTCAAAACAACTTGTGGGCAAGTAAATGATGAAAGGATTAACAGAAAAAAAAATATTTAACCCAGTATTGTATTGAGAGTTTAGGCAACTGTTAATGATTTATCACTACTGACGTAAAGCTCACCGTCAGAACATGGAAAAGAGCCTCACTGATTGGGACCCGTTTCTTCGGTGTTGTAGAACCAGATGGGAAGAGCAGCGGCAGGGCAGTAAAAACAGCAATGGCATGTTCAACTAGTTCTATATCAGATAGGTCTGTAATCTATAACACTGGTTTCTGATCCTGCAGGTCCACTGCTCTGGAAATGTGTCTCCCTTATTTAACAGACCTATTTCAGTTAATAAATTCTTTAGAAAAGAGCTCCATGAACTGAATTAAGGGGCTGTTTACACAACATTGTTTCCAACTGACAAAACTTTTTTAATTCGAAAACTTATCTACTTCAAAGGTTCTCAACTCTGGCCCTTGAGAGCTGGGTTTAGCTCCAACCTTGATCAAACTCACCAGCCTGTAGATATCTAGTAGAACCTGAAAACACTGATTATGACTTCATGACTTTCTTCATCACTCCGTAAAACTGAACCTTGGAGTAGAATGTCTCCCACCTGCTCTTCACCTCAGAAATGTATTGGCAATTGTCTGGCTCAATGATTCTCCACAGTTCATCCATTGCCTGAAATAATTATTAATTTAATATTTAAAAAAATTGTTTGTGGTTAGGCAGAGGATATGTGATATTTTTCAGTACATTATAAATTCGTCTGAAGTATGCTTCGGTGTACCCACATGGTCCAGTTCTTTGAAGCATGGGTATGCTTGCAAAAGTTTGGTTGGTTTGTCTTGCTCCTTCAAAGCATTCGAGCTAATGAAATTTCTTCTGGACTGGAACTCCAGGTCTAATAGATGAGTTACAGCAGCTTTGTTTGGCTTCTTTGCTTTGTACATTTCTCGCACAGTCCTGTAATGTCTTGCCTGGGTTTTCTGGGTGTCAAAGCTGTTGTCTGCATCAGCTACAATTTAGCCATACAATTGAATTACTGAACAACACACACAAAATTCGAGAATTTATTCTCCATAAAAATAATACTTACTTATATTACTTTGCATTATGTTACTTACTAAATACACATGTTCTGCACAGTACTTCTAAATGACCTACAATAAAGCATGTTGTTTGCACTGCATCGATGGCAAACAACCAACACTTTATTTTAGGCAGATCCTGTGCAGAACATGTCCTCAGGAAGTGGCACGTCTTGTCACCTTATTTTAAATAAATATTTAAAGTACATTTTAATGTACTTACATGCGTCATTAATGCTTTCATTTTCTTGCTGTGGGGTGCTTGATCCTTTAGGTGGTGACAGATTGACTGTTGATGCACTGAAATCAGCGTCATTGTCACTTGACGGAGCAGAAGGTTCTCTGTCCTGACGTGCTCTGTTGGAAGGAGGCCGTTTGGCCGTCACGGGACTTCGAATATTTGAAAGTCGCTTCAGGAGCTTTTTGGCAACAGTGTCCTGTACAACAGAACAAAAGCATCAATGAATAATTTTGAAGCAATGTTAGCAGCAAAACAATGTTTTTTTAAATTAAATAAATTATGTCACTCCCCCACTCTTGCCTAGATCCAGTTGACTTATCTTTTAACATAGGGTAGTATTCCACTAACCGTTTTGCCATGGCTTATTTAGTGGGATATTTGTAGTCATCTGAAGATGCTCTTGCAATAGATATCATGTTTGTCATGGTATTTCGCATGAGCCGGCAGAACAGCTCCTTCGATAAGGTGATGTCACCCTCCTTTCCAAGACGCTGCTGCTCAAAGTTTGTATGTCTCATGTGTTGTAGTTCACTGTCAGTGAAGAGAACATATTCAGGGCTGGGTAACTTTAAAAACTTTGAAGTGCTGGGGTCATCTTGATTGGAACTGGGAGTATGTTCGTCGTCTGCAGATGAACCTTGGACTTCAACAGGAATGGTGTGTCCCTAAAATACAAATATACACATTAATAAAATCAGATAAGGTAATTTATTTTATTCACAGAGTGTCTCACACACCAACTTGCATATAAATTATCTGTACTGTAATTATTCCCACTAACAGGTAACAAATATCCAAAATATGTTTTTTGAAGTTAATGACCTGTTCCTCCTTAGAAGTCAAAAGCCAAATTGCTTTGCGCCGCAGGAAGTGCTCAGGACCAGGACAGAGATCTCGGATATCCTCCCGTGAGAGAGTTGGTCAAATGTCTTTCCCAATGTTAGCAGCTTAGAACACATGCAAATTCATTAGTCAGTGTAACTCAGGTATACTTAGTGTGCAGAAGTATAGATATTGAAAATATATATACACTCACCTAAAGGATTATTAGGAACACCTGTTCAATTTCTCATGAATGCAATTATGGTGGTGGTGTAATGGTGTGGGGGATGTTTTCTTGGCACACTTTAGGCCCCTTAGTGCCAATTGGGCATCGTTTAAATGCCACGGCCTACCTGAGCATTGTTTCTGACCATGTCCATCCCTTTATGACCATCATGTACCCATCCTCTGATGGCTACTTCCAGCAGGATAATGCACCATGTCACAAAGCTCGAATCATTTCAAATTGGTTTCTTGAACATGACAATGAGTTCACTGTACTAAAATGGCCCCCACAGTCACCAGATCTCAACCCAATAGAGCATCTTTGGGATGTGGTGGAACGGGAGCTTCGTGCATCCCCCAAATCTCCATCAACTGCAAGATGCTATCCTATCAATATGGGCCAACATTTCTAAAGAATGCTTTCAGCACCTTGTTGAATCAATGCCACGTAGAATTAAGGCAGTTCTGAAGGCGAAAGAGGGTCAAACACAGTATTAGTATGGTGTTCCTAATAATCCTTTAGGTGAGTGTATATGTCAATATAGCTAATTAAAATAGTTTATCCAAAATATATATATTTTTCGCATCTGGGCAGAACCAAATGGGACCTAACTGGGCAGAAATATTAACACTTAATTAAAACTGAACGTCATTTTTAATAATATTAGCCATACTGTACAGCCTTAGCACATGCACGATCGCGATGTTCTTGTAGTATTTGGTAGCGGATGGCATACCAGCGTCTGGTGCTGCAGTAAGGGAGTGTTGAGGCTGTACAGTATGGCTAATATTATTAAAAATGACATTCAGTTTTATGAAAATATCGAACGATTCGCTTCACAAGACATCAACATGTTGCCATGAGCTGCTTTTTTTGGAATTAACTAATGTGCTTTAGAAACTCTTAGACAGGTGGAGTCCATATACTTCCATTATATGAAGCACAGAGGCCTGCGGATTTACCAAACAATCTTCCGTAAGTTATGGTTCTACTCGAGAAAAAAATGTCACGGGTGGCCGGGGGTGAGTAAATAAACAGCAAATTATAATTTTTTGGGTGAACCATCACTTTAAACAGATCTCAAGAGAAAGAGACTGAACTTTGTAATATGTTCAGTTAACTTAATTTCATTCGATACGGGAACGTGCTTTTCCGGTAGGACTTGCATATTCGATTACAATTCCATTTCAAATACAAGAATTAACGCTACCAAAACAAACAATTAAGTGATTTTAGAAACTACTAACCTTTAAGCGTGGAAATCGCGACCTTGTCGAGTCCATCCATGGTGAAAAACTGGCGGGAGGAGGAAGCGTCTTTATCAACTGAACTTTGGCGCGATGATTGCGCATGCATCTTAACGTTAATGCGTCAAAGGGTCAAGGCACTGTTGCTCATTGCGCATGCGCAACGCAAGTTTTTTAATTTCCTGTGTTTTTTTACGTGTTTGGTTTGGCATCTAATAATAGTAGTTCCCTGATGTAACTGAAAGCTGCGGTTAAAATAGACATTTGTCATCGATTTTATACTCAATATTTCTGTTGTTTAGGTACCAAATCTTGACTTTATTTCAAGGAGAAAAATTATTTGGCGCTGCGTCATTTGTCACGTGTTTGTTGCTCTTACTCTTAAATCTTTGTTGAGTCACATTAATTTTGCACACAGTCGTAGTCCAGATTTCCACCTGGTTTGTGGAATAGATGGATGCACAAAGGAATACCCAGTATACAACTCTTTTTGGTATCACGTCAGACGAACACATTCACAGTATCTAAACGGCGTGAGCAGGAGTAGATCACTTCGGGGAGAGAGATCAGTACACGAGGCATCCAGCAATAATGTGTGGGCAGATAGTGGGCCAACATTGGTGGCTCAGGAAGCAGGGAACTCTAGTAACAGTCCGGATAATGGAATGACACCGGTAAACGTTGTCTCTCTTCCTATGGAACATTTTGGTGATTTTGACACAGGCGAAACGGTGTTTTCTGGCATAAACAGTAACTCCGGTTTGCCATCGCCTCAGAACATGCAAATACAGGTATAACTACTCATTCCAAACAGGCCTTCGGGTGACTCATGTTCTTCAAGCCTCCCCAAAGAAACCATGGTTAATGACTAACTTTTTGATGTTATAATGTTGTAACAGTGTTAGCTGTTACCCAGGTAATGACTCTACACACTCCTAGGGGGCGCTTGAGCGCTAAAGCTCCTTTGATTTAAACTGGTGGTAGAGTAGAAGAAGAGAGTTTTTTTTGTTTGGAGGAGGGAAGCAAGGTGGTGTGCTAAGGACCTCCAGCAAACACGCTTTGGGAGTCCAGATTGAGAAACTTAGTTTCCAGGTCAATCTTATGGATTCTTTATAGGTGACCTTGTGTTATGGTGTGAGGAACCATGACAATTTATTAAAGCTCCACCTTTTGGATATCAAGATTTCCCAGAAGAAGAAGGTTTTTCATCCATTAATCCTTATGGATTAATGAACGTCCGGAGTATAAGGATTTGATGCGGTGGATCGTAACTTTGTGGACTATTTGAGTTTTGGAGATCAATGTGACTAGCCGTTGTGGAACTGGGACATCATCATTAACATCATTGACAATTGACTTTCATAGTAGTGAGTCCATACTATGTCCAAGTACAACCCTGAACTGATGATATAAGTTTCTTTATTGTTATTGTCATTTCATTATTCTTTTGTTTAAAAATTTACTTGGCAGAATTGCTATATTCTTTTTGACTTACTGTACTGGTTTAATTCAAAGTATTTTTCATTTTTTTTATATTCATGCTTTGTTCTGTTTATGATTTTTGATCTAACGAAGGCAAACATCTTATATAAAGATATAAACCTTTCATACTCGTTTTATTGTTTATGACAATAATCTGGGAAATATACTTAGGTGTTAGCAGCGTTAAGGAAATAGTTGGTGGGCCCCTCCTTTATTTCAGATATATATAGCTGGGGTCGTTTATGTGGACAAAAGGTTATATAATTGGCACCCAAACAGGGACCCACAGACTTCCTATACGTTGTTGAAAATGTCCCAGTGTTTGTCACAAAACAAACTCTAAAAAAGTAAATAAATAAAATGGCTAGTCAGAAAGGGCTGGATGAGGATGAGCTCGTACCCGATACAGATTTCTCATCTGCACCATTTAGCACCCACAGAGAACCACTACGAGAGCTGATTAACACGTTCAGTGACCTGTACCTTGATTCAGAAGAGGAAGAAGTGTTCATGGACGACCGCCCAAAGGAAGTTCAATTGGTACCTCCACCACCACCTGAAGTTTACGAGGAACCGACACACCACCCTTCCACATCAGTTACAGAGATGTTAGAACAACTCTCAGAACGTTTCACCAAACTTGAGGAGCGGATTACCGATATCAATCAACGGGTGAGTGAACAAGTTTCCTTCATTGATGTTGAATTACAACGCAAAGCAACAGAAGATAAATTGTTCTACCAAATAGACCGTGAGTGCGGCAGAGTGAGAAAACATCTAGAACTGAGCATTCAAGATCTTGGACAGTCAGTGCTGGACTGTTTGAAGAGAAGAGACCAACAATTGGATCAGAGATTACAAGCTTTCCAGCCTTTTATGTCCACCCCAATACAGCCCATGAATACCAGTACTGTTCAAAGATCATTGAGAGATCAAACCTACAGTTTTCAGTCAAATACTCAACCTGTCATGGACAGTTCAAATCAGTACAACCCACCAGTCAAACTTGAGTTCCCTAGTTTCAGCAATAGCCCAGATGAAGATCCTATCTTTTTCATCGAACGATGTGAGGAGTATTTTGCTGTACGACCTTTGAAGAATAGTGAAATTTTGGCTTCTTTAACTGCTGTACTTAAAAGTACTGCAAAAGATTGGTGGATGGCGGAGAAAGGGAATGTCCGTGATTGGAAACAATTTAAAAAATTGTTTCTGCAATCTTTTCTCAGTGAAGATTATGAAGAGTTGGCAGTAAGGAAGCTGATGGAGAGGAGACAAGGCGTAAGAGAAAGTTTCAGAGATTTTGCTTTTCACTATCGAGCTCTGTGTTTGAGATGGAAGAAGGACATGTTAGAAAGAGAGGTGGTGCAAGCTATTTTACGTAACTGTAATCCTCGGCTGGCTAGCTTGCTACGTGGCAATATAAAAGATGTAGGAGAACTTGTAAAAGTGGGTACACAGATAGAACGAGATTGTTTTGAGTCGAAGAAATACTGGAGTCAAGTTAATGGGGATGAGCAAAAGAAGAGAAATCCTTCAGATCACGATTCACATCGCAAACCAGCAGCAGCTAATACCAGAGTTGTCCAAACTTGCCAAAATTCTATGCAACACGACATCAGAAATCTTATCATCCCTATATCCCTACAAGACACTCATGTAACTGCTATGGTGGACACTGGTAGTACTTTGTCACTAATCCAAAAGTCATGTTGGAAACAGTTAAGCCAACAAGAGGTATACCTACCTGGTGGAGGACAAACTTTCCTTTTAGCCAACGGACAACGCCAAACCGCTGTGGGAAAGGTGGTATGGAAGAGTAAAGTACAGAGTCGTCTAGTAGAGTTTACCCTGTATATAATGAATGACACCGACTTAACAGTACCCATCATACTGGGCATGGATTTTCTGTTGAAATCAGGAATGGTCTTGGACTTCAATAATGCTCAGTATGATTTTTCACCAATAGAAGCCTCTGAAACACCAGTCTTCTTTCCATTCCTTCACCAAGACATTAATTCGACTATTAACTTTTACCTTGCCATTCCTTTACAGCCATGCAGTGATGAGGTACTCCATTCTATACACCAACTATCGGAAAAAGCAGACACTGACATGCAGACACAGCAAGAGCTGGAAAATCTGATGTTAAGCTGGCCCACTGTTTGCAACCAGGAAATTGGATATACCAACTTGATCAAGCATCGCATCATCACCACAGATGAACTACCTGTTAGAAAGAGACCATACAAGGTTTCTATCGAAAAACAGAGTTTTGTTGAAGGTCAAATTAGGGAGCTACTTGATAAGAAAATCATTCGACCATCTAGTTCTCCATGGGCATCGCCGGTGGTGGTACAAAAAAAAGATGGAGGATCAAGATTCTGTGTTGACTACCGGGGGATGAATGCCAAAACTCATCTTGATGCTTATCCAATGCCCCAAATACAGGACATCTTAGAGTCATTACATGGGGCAACTGTATTCTCTACTCTGGACTTAAAGAGGGGCTATTGGCAACTGGAAATGGAGTCGGAGAGCATTCAAAAAAACAGCCTTTATTACATCCTCAGGGTTATATGAATTTCTGCGTCTTCCTTTTGGACTGAAAAATGCAGCAGCATCTTTCCAGAGACTCATGGAACATGTATTGCGGGAGTTGAAAGGTAAATGTTGTATGGTTTACATTGATGATGTCGTGGTGTATTCCAAAAATGAGCAAGACCATCTCCAACATCTCCAACAAGTTTTCAAATGTTTCCACAAAGCAGGTCTCACTCTCAACCTCAAAAAGTGCAATTTCATCCAACAATCTCTTACATTCTTAGGCCATGTTGTTTCAAGAGAAGGAATAAAAACCGATCCCACAAAGGTGTTAGCAGTTAGTGCATTTCCCATCCCACAGTCTCTCAAAGACGTTCAACGGTTTTTGGGTATGGCCGGGTGGTATCATCGCTTCATTCCCAGTTTCTCAGAGAAGGCCGCTCCACTTCATGCTTTGAAACAGAAAAACTCTACCTGGAGTTGGACAGATCAATGCCAACAGGCATTTGATCTTATCAAGCAAGACTTAATGCAAGCTCCCGTTCTAACCTCTCCTGATTTCACTCAACCATTCCGAGTTCAAACGGACGCCAGTGAAACTGGGTTGGGAGCCGTTCTTACCCAAGAATGTGCAGGGAAAGAACACGTTATTGCATATGCATCCAGACTACTGAGAGGAGCAGAAAGGTCATACTCTGTATCTGAGAAAGAGTGCCTAGCAGTGGTGTGGGCAGTGGAGAAATGGAGGCCATACCTCGAAGGGAGACTATTTGAAGTATTAACTGATCATGCCGCATTAACATGGGCATTTCAACACCCGAAACCATCATCACGTCTCATCAGGTGGACCATAAGACTACAAGGATTTCACTTCACTGTTAAGTACAGAAAAGGTCAGTGTAATGTGGTACCTGATGCATTATCCAGAGCTCCAAGTCTCACCATTTCACCTAACATCATTGCTGTAGCTCAAGCCTCTAATTCCATCTCCTCACCAGTCAGTATGCCAGTAGATTTTTCACAGATAGCCATCGCTCAGAACAATGACCCAGAAATACAGGAAATGGTTTCCAAAATACCATCTCAGACCCCACAAGACACCTCCCGAGTTCATTATGTAACAGAGAATGGATTCCTATTCCGTAATGTTCCAGATGGACGAAAAGGTCAAAAGCTTCAACTTATCATTCCTTCCATCCATCGTCAAGCCTTTCTACATTATGCTCATGACAATCCTCTCAGTGGACATTTGGGTAAACTTAAGACCTTGCTCAGATTGCTGGAAACTGTATATTGGCCAACTATCAGAGCTGATGTTTGGAAACATTGCAAAGAATGCCAAGTTTGTCAGAAATACAAACCATCCTTGTCAAAATTATCTGGTCAGTTACAGTCAATACCCATTGTTGAACCTGGCTACATGATGGGCATCGATCTCATGGGACCTTTTCCAAAAAGTGCCAAGCAAAATGAATATCTACTTGTTATCGTGGACTATTGTTCTAAGTGGGTGGAGATGTTTCCTCTGAGGTCTGCTAAAACTCCTCAGATAGCCAGAGTGCTGGTAGAGGAGATATTTACCAGATGGGGAACACCAGCTTACCTGGTCTCAGATCGTGGTGCACAATTCACCTCTCATCTTCTCGGTCTGGTGGGCAAGCAGTGGGGAGTCATTCAAAAACTGACCACAGCCTACCATCCCCAAACTAATCTGACGAGAGAGAGTCAATCGAAATTTGAAGACCATGATTGCATCTTACGTTGGAGACCACCATAAGCTGTGGGATAGATGGATTGCTGAATTCAGGTTTGCTATTAATACAGCCTGCCACGAAAGTACCGGTTTTACACCTGCTGAAGTAGCGCTTGGACGAAAATTAAAAGGTCCAATGGAGAGAGCTCTACGTAAACTGCCTGACCCTAATGACCCTGCATATCCCATCCTTGACAGACAACAAGAACTCCTTACTATAGTGAAGGAGAATGTGAAACGAGCCCAAGCCAAGCAGAAGCGGTACTATGACCAACATCGTAAGCCAGTGCATTTCCAAGAGGGAGATGTGGTTTGGGTACGGACTCATCCTTTGTCTAGAGCTGACGAGGGATTCATGGCAAAGCTGTCTGCCAAATGGAAAGGCCCAGCAAAAATCATCAAGAAGTTAGGGCCCGTTAATTATTCTGTTTCTTTTTCTGATCCAGATAGCACTGACATTTATCACGTTCAAAATCTTAAGATTTGTCATGGCTATGACAAATCTCTTTTCTGA
This sequence comes from Triplophysa siluroides, assembly GCA_006030095.1. NCBI lineage: Eukaryota > Metazoa > Chordata > Actinopteri > Cypriniformes > Nemacheilidae > Triplophysa > Triplophysa siluroides. Next base: position 55,540 of record VCII01000122.1, on the reverse strand, counting down.
AGGGAGTGGTATGTAACAGTGTTAGCTGTTACCCAGGTAATGACTCTACACACTCCTAGGGGGCGCTTGAGCGCTAAAGCTCCTTTGATTTAAACTGGTGGTAGAGTAGAAGAAGATAGTTTTTTTTTGTTTGGAGGAGGGAAGCAAGGTGGTGTGCTAAGGACCTCCAGCAAACACGCTTTGGGAGTCCAGATTGAGAAACTTAGTTTCCAGGTCAATCTTATGGATTCTTTATAGGTGACCTTGTGTTATGGTGTGAGGAACCATGACAATTTATTAAAGCTCCACCTTTTGGATATCAAGATTTCCCAGAAGAAGAAGGTTTTTCATCCATTAATCCTTATGGATTAATGAACGTCCGGAGTATAAGGATTTGATGCGGTGGATCGTAACTTTGTGGACTATTTGAGTTTTGGAGATCAATGTGACTAGCCGTTGTGGAACTGGGACATCATCATTAACATCATTGACAATTGACTTTCATAGTAGTGAGTCCATACTATGTCCAAGTACAACCCTAAACTGATGATATAAGTTTCTTTATTGTTATTGTCATTTCATTATTCTTTTGTTTAAAAATTTACTTGGCAGAATTGCTATATTCTTTTTGACTTACTGTACTGGTTTAATTCAAAGTATTTTTCATTTTTTTTATATTCATGCTTTGTTCTGTTTATGATTTTTGATCTAACGAAGGCAAACATCTTATATAAAGATATAAACCTTTCATACTCGTTTTATTGTTTATGACAATAATCTGGGAAATATACTTAGGTGTTTAGCAGCGTTAAGGAAATAGTTGGTGGGCCCCTCCTTTATTTCAGATATATATAGCTGGGGTCGTTTATGTGGACAAAAGGTTATAATGTTACTATCATTTCACAGTCTTTTTTTTAGAAAGCAATTATTATACAGTTAAGATGTTTTTTCAAGTGATTATCAAGTGACGATGTTGTCCAGACATGCCACTGCTGTTGTGATGACTGCTAGAGAGAAACATCATCTCTCACAGGTTATTATCAATAAATACAAATCTTACAACATGTTCGGTTAATGTTGTTTACGCACGCACACACAGTTAGTATTTATTAGACAACCACCTAATGTAAGGTTTGTGCCACAGCTGCCCTAAACTAACATTATTTGTGATTACCAAAATAAATTGTTTCTTTAATGGCTAATCCACCAGTGTGTAAGCGCTGTAGTCACAGTAGTATGTCTATGCTAACATTTAATTGTCATCCATGATTTTTTTTAATTTACTGTTTGTTTCCTAGGCAAAAAAATAGTAAAGCACTTCATTACAGTATTATTATTATTTTTTTATTCAAATGCCCAATTATTTAAAAGTGTACAATCAATGCCAGGAAGGATGTAAGATGTTATCAAGGCCTAAGGAGGTCATACAAAATATTATGTTTTTTGGTCATGTGTGAAATAATATTTCAGTTGTTTCAGCTTGTTGTTTGCCTAATAAAAAACTAAAAAAAATGTTTTGGACAGATTCCTATAATTGTTTTTGTCTTTATGACAGGTGGTTTAAAAAATATCTACACACACACAAAATAACATATAATGATTTGTTCCTATTTAATTATGTAATGTTTGTGTTTCCCTGCTAATTCATTTTAACTCCCTTAAGAGCGGAGTGAATGACGTTTTGGCAGCGGTTCAGGAGTATCAAGTTCAGTTATTGAATAGCTTGAGGAGTCAGCTACAAACAGTGTTCAACAGACATTCAGAAAGCAACATTCAACAAGAAGCATTGGGAATCTTTGACAGCTTTAAAGATCCATTTACAGCCGTTTCAACAACATACAGGCAAGACAGTGTCATAAAAGAAAAATTCAGTTTTGTGGAAGCAGAAGTTCCAGTTGGATTAACCGTATGCTGTCAAAAAAGAGAAAAAAGAAGAGACCTCTGCATAAAAAACAAATGTTTCCATTATATACCTCTGATAAAGAGTTTATAACAATTACTGTCTCATCCAAAAGTCTTTGCAATGGTAAATGGAGGACCTCAGAAGTGCAGCAGTGGATATTTTTATGACTCCATAGATGGCGAATTTATGCTATCACACCCTTTATTTTCCTCTAAACCCTCTGCTCTACAGATAATCCTTTATTCAGATGATATTGAAATTTGCAATCCACTTGCTTTTTGGGAACATCTCATTTTGTTTGACTTGAACAAATAAAGTTAATTCTTTGACAGCTGGACCTTCTTTGTCTGAGCAATTTTTTGAACTACAAGATCAGCATTTTTCTCCTCATCATAATTACCTTGGAGATGTGATCGAATTACATAAAGCTTCAAATGTGTGAGAAACTTTATCTGTAAATTAGTTTGGACTTATTTGAAACGTATTAAAAGAATATTCTGTGTTCAATAAATTGAGTTCTGTCAGCATAATGTTGATCAAACCTTTTTTTGAAGAAATAAAAGTTTGTGATAGTTTAGATTATGCAACAAATGCTGCCGATTGAGCATAACCTAATGAACCCAAATATTCTTGGGGATCTTTTAATACTCGTGTTAAGTGCTGTCTGTTTTGACAAAGAAATCTGTTAGATGTTATTGTGCTATAGAAAATTCTGTAATGTTGAATAAGCTGTTGATGATACAACATTTTTCTTTTATTTCAATATGAAATAAATCAGAATTAAAACACTTTTTGGTCAAGTGTTTCATGTTAACAAGCAATTTTTCTTAAATTAATTTTCCATAACAGCAGACTCATTCATAAAAAAAATATCCTTTCTCAAGGTTCTTGAAATTAGAATTTTTAGGGGTGGTATCAGTCTTAAAATTTGTGCAACAATCTAACTGAACATTGGGTTTTATAGCTATCACTTGTTTCTAGTAAAATCGTGCTCAAAATTAGTTAACATTTACTTGCCTAGACTGAAAGAAGATACATTTTCTTAAATTAAGATTTATAGTCTAATATGCAATGTATTTGTGACGGGGGTAAGAGACACGACACAGACATGGCGGTGGTGTAAGCAACCCCAACGGGGATTTTAATGCACAACTCATAAACATAAACAAAAAGGGTATAATCCAGGGTGCTCCGTGCTTGGGCAATCGGGTCCTCCGTGTCCCCCTCGCTGGCCTCATCCTCGCTCTCACTCGGGGGTAGGTGAGACACAGCATAGGGTGCTGTGAGTACTGGGACCTCGAGTGCTGGGAGAAGGCAGCTTATGTGCGCTCAATCAGCACTAGCTGCCGGGCTGTGTCCCAGGTGACGCTGATCCCAGAACAGCGCCTCGTCACATCCCCCCCCCCCAAGCGTCAACCTGGTACCCGGGCAGCTCCTGGATGCGCCTCGGGAAGACAATAAGGGGTGGAAGGGAGAATGGCGTCTGACAGCCGGTCCTATCCTGACGGGACCACGGCCTGCAAGACGGGCTGGACGACGGACTGGATCGATGGCTAACGCACAACCGGGACTCCCTGCTAGGCAGCACTTGCAGACGGCTGAGCAGCGTCCTCTGTCGGCTCGGCAGCCGTCCACAGGGCTGAGCCAAACTCCTCGGCAGCTAGGCAGCGCTCTCTGGCGTCTGGGCAGTGCTCTTGGGCGGCTACAGCGCTCTCCGGCGGCTGGGCAGCACTGTCGGGCGACTGGGCAGCGCTCTCTGGCGGCTGCGTCGTAATCTCGGTCGGCTGGGCCATTCCCTTGGTCGGCTGGGCCGCATTTTCTGCCGGCTGGGAATGACCTCCGGTTCGGAGCCGTCGATCTCCCTCTCTCTCGCTTCTTCAACGTCCTCGGGATCCTCCCTCTCGAACGCGGAGAAAGAGGGTCTGTCCGTCCTTCGCTGGACCCCAGAAACACGGAGGAAAACCCGCAGCCACGCGGTTGTCGTGTCGGTCTCTCACCTCTAGTGCCCGCATTCTCCACCAACTGTGACGGGAATAAGAGACACGACACAGACATGGCGGTGGTGTAAGCAACCCCAACGGGGATTTTAATGCACATCTCATAAATAAACAAACAAAAGGGTATAATCCAGGGTGCTCTCCACCGCTCCGTGCTTGGGCAATCGGGTCCTCCGTGTCCCCCTCGCTCGTGTCCCCCTCGCTTGCCTCATCCTCGCTCTCACTCTGGGGTAGGTGAGACACAGCATAGGGTGCTGTGAGTACTGGGACCATGAGTGCTGGGAGAAGGCGGTTTATATGCCGGGCTGTGTCCCAGGTGACGCTGATCCCAGAACAGCACCTCGTCACAGTATTTTATAAGAATATTTATCTTCAATGGCAAAAAACAAGACACATTTTCTAGAAATAAGCCTTTTTCAACTTTCTTAGATTTCAGTTTTTGCAGTGCAGGCACAAGACCAATTACTCTGAGCTTCCTTTCCAATCTTTTGTGTTGTACTGATGAAAGGTGTCATACAATGCATAGTGTTCAGCAGAACCAGTTACAGGATGACCATTAAGATCAAGTGGAGCTTCTCCTTTCTTGGCAGTTGATATATTCTCTGGGTAGCTGCAGCCACTCTTCCTTTATATGGACTAAAGGACAGTCTCTCTGGTTCCCGTAGGTTGGTATGAGTTACTAATCCTCGTGCAAAAATCATAGATGACGATATTTGGGAAATGTTTGAATGACAACAACATGTCTGCAAAATCACGTGGGCTTTCAGCTCTTATGTTGAATTTGACAGAGTTTACAATGCCACAAGGACACATTATCACTGCCCAGCCACCTTGAAATAGAAATACACACAATTAGGGATGCACCAAATGTTCGGCCACCGAAAATATTCGGCCAAATTTTGCAAAAAACAGAGTGTTCGGTATTCGGCCGAATTTGTGAAATGGGCGAATTATTTTTACCGAACTTTGACGCAGCCAACGTAACGTTAGTGGTGCGTGAGCATTTAGTTAGAGGCGCGCGACCTTGACTAAAGCAGTAAACATGTCGGCAGTGTGGAAACACTTTAAATTGTCTGAAAAAGATGCAAAATTTGCCGTTTGTAGTCATTGTCCTGCACAATTGTCTAAAGTACATCTGCAAAAACCTTCTGCACTTCAAGTTTGATCCAACATTTAAAATCAAGACACCCCGATCAGCATGCAGAGTATGAGAAAGACAAGGCAGCGGTAGCGGCATCAGCAGCGAAAAGGGAAGTTCTTTCCCCCACACCCACTCCATCTGTAGTTGATTTATTTGAAAAGACAAAGAGGTATGCCAGCGATGGTGCCAAAGCTAAAGGAATCACTAAAAAGCTAATGGAATTCATCGCATTGGATGATCAGCCATTCTCCGTTGTAGAGGACGTTGGATTTAGCAGGCTCATTGATTTTATTGAGCCCCGTTACAGCATGCCTAGCAGACGGTATTTCTCAGACGTGTGCTTACCTGAGATGTATAACGTCGTTTCAACTCAGGTACACAAGCTCTTGGCTACAGATATTACAGCACTCCGTTTCACAACTGATATATGGAGCTCGGATGTAAGCCCCACCAGCATGCTGAGTTTAACCACACAGTGGATCGACAAAGATTTTAATCTACGAAAGGTTGTGCTTCTCTCACAAGAGTTCAGGGGGTCCCATACAGCTGTAGTTATGCAAGATGTTTGACACTTGGCATATAGACCGATCTAAAGTGCATGCGGCAGTCAGTGACAACGCAAGAAATATGACCAAAGCCATGGAGGAAAGCGGTCTGAAAGGGATACACTGCACGGCACACACAATTCAACTAGCAGTTCACGATGGATTGCTGAGTCAACGCAGTATAGCGGATGAGTTAGCGATTTGCAGAAAAATTATTGGTCACTTTACACATTCTCCGCTTGCTTACACGCACCTACAATCTGTCCAAGAGCAGTTTGAAATGCCACCAAAACGTCTCCAACAAGATGTAAGCACTAGGTGGAGCAGTACATATTATATGCTGGAGAGCCTTTTTGCGCAAAAGCGAGTCCTGGCTGCATACCTGGCAGATCATGAAATGACTGCGACTTTCACCGCAAACCATTGGGTGTTAATAGAGAACGTGCTCTCTCTTCTGGCCCCATTTGAGCAGATAACAAAGGAGATAAGCTCAACTGATTCATCTGTGTTAGATGTTATCCCCTTACTGGCATCACTGAAGCGTCTTCTAAACAAAGAGGCTGAAACGGACCACGGAGTGAAAACAACAAAAAGAGCACTGTTACAGGCTGTCAACAGACGATTTAGTCAGGTGGAGTCCGAGCCCCTGTACTGCATTGCAACAGTGCTTGATCCTCTTTATAAAGATAATTATTTTGACGTGGGAAAAAAGCAGCGCACACGAGAAATGATACAAGCAGAGCTGGAGCCGCTCGGTGACGATGACGGAGACGGTCAGGGGACGCGTCGCGCAGAAGGGGAAAATAACACGTGCAGATGAGCCGCACACATCATCGCTGTCCGATATGTTTGATGAGATCCTCCAAGTAAATATCCCGAATGTAGTACAGAGTGTCACGATCTGACAATGCGGGAGAACCCAATTGCAGGCAGAGGCAGGACGACAGGAGGTGAAGGGGTTAACAAGGGTATTTATTTAACATATAAACACTAAAAAACAAACGGGCAAAACAAAACCCACAAGGGGGAAAACAGGACAGGATAATATATAAACTATAACAAGGACTAGGACACTGACTTACAACTAAACTAAGAAAACAAAGACTTGAGATAAACACTAAACTGACACTTACTATAACGGGAGGAAACAGGAACAAGGTGACAAGCAAGAAGCACAGCTACATGAACAGGTACAAGTACAACGACAGCTTAAACGGACTTCATACAATGAACGAGCACAAGACAATGAACATGAGGATGTTTTTAAGGGAACCAAATCAAGAGGGAACAGGTGCAGGGGATAAACTAATTAACACAAACTAGGAAACAGGAGGGTAGGAACAATGACGGAGACTAGAGAGAGATAAAATCGTCTCTCTCCCACATGAAACAAAGGATCCTGTATGATTCCATCTCAAAACCAAGAATTACCTAACAAGAAGAGGTGGAATCATAACACAGAGGACAAGCTCAACCACGCAGCAATTAGAGTGTTATCTCTCAGACATCCAAGTATTTTAAATAACACAGTGTAAACCCTCTGATCAGTCAGTTCTGCCTTTTCGGCTATTTCTAGTTCTGTAGCAATTTGTGTATTGTCTTGTATATTCCGTGTTTTCTCCAGTTGCTCCTGTTTAACCTGTTTGGATTTATTTAGTTTCTGTTGGCGTCCCGGCTTGCTTCACTCATTGTCCACTAGCACCACTGCAGTCACAAGGGTCCGTATCCCGTGCGGGGTCGCCTCCTCCGAGGGTTCTAAGCCATTCTACGGCTGGACATCCGATCTCACGACTAGAGGGATTACTCTGGTCCTCCGCCTCTCCGGTGGCGCTTCCTGACTCCAGCTGACGCTGCCGTACACTGGGGTTTCCCAGTTGGCCTTGCAGTCTACTACCTCCCTCTGGAATCGCTGGGACTTTCATTCACGGAGGGCGGTGAAATCTATTGGTCTTACTACTGACTGTACCTGTGTTCGTGCAATAGGGATCTTTGTGATCACAATCAGTATGGCCATTAACCTAGCTGTCTGATGTATATGTATCTGTATGTATGTATGTGTGCATAAGTATGTATATATAGAACACTTACCAGATGCTCCCCAAACTTTTGGAAACACTTTGTCATAAGTGCTCCTTGTTTTCATCTCCTCCCTCAAACGGAGCAGAAGATCCATTTTGGAGCCCTTTGAATCAACACCACATTCTTTTACAAGTTTCCTCAAGACATCAACCTGTGTAAATGTCAGATGCAACAACAGTCATCAATGAATTAAAAGCAGGGTGTGTTACCATAATTTTCATTGTGTTTTGGCATTTAGTTAATAGCCAACTCTGGAAGCTTTTTCAAATACCACCAGCATTGTAGACATTTAGTACAACAATATACTGAATGCCTATCAATAAATAATTTGAAGATAAAGTGCATTGCTATCACTTTCAGAGACTATTAAAATTCACCTTTAAGTTCATCAGTTCACTTGACAGCCGTTCTTCTGCAAGAAGGCAGAACGCCCTGTTCTTGACTCTCGAACTGTACAAAACATAAGAGACTTTTTGCAGAATAAGGGCATAGCTTACAAGCGGCAAACATGTGTTTAACCATATAGACATGCAGTGTATCGAACTGGTGTCCCCCTTGGACAATTTTACTGTTTTAAGCCTTTTTCTCAATGTTTTAACTGTTTTTAAACAGTTTTAAATGTTATTATAATGTTTCAATATTTAAAGTAAATCAGTTGACGTTAGCATTTTAAGTGCTTGAAATTTTTGACACGGTTTTAAGAAATAGTTGAGATGACACAAGGGTGAGAACTATTTTTTAAATAACTAAGTTTACAAGCAGTCAGTATGTACATCTGTTGGGTTTGAATTTAAACATTACATATTTACATTACACATATTTTACATTATACATTTTTTCACTATAGGTACATTTTTATTCAATTTTGTAATGCAGTGTGTTATGTACTGTAATACAAATCAACTTAACAATTTTAAACTCTACTTGCATTAATATTTATTAGAGTTGAGCCGGATACTCGGCTGAAACGAGTATCCGGTACGGATAAAGCACTTTTGCCGAGTACGAGTATCATACGAGTAATACGAGTCAATATCTGTGCTCGGATTGAATAAAAATCCTCATTGGGTAGCTGACTGTGTCTGCGTTCTGTGATAGGCTAGTCACAGCGCCCCTCCCCTACACACATACAGATGTATTGTGTTGCTGACTGTGTCCCGCTCTGCTCACTCACACACAGAACACCAAGCGCGAATGAATCGCGCTATTCGCGTATAGTTGGACGCTTAAACATTTTGAGTTTACTCGCGCCGCCTCATTCGCGCGATTCGCGCCGCAAGTTGGTCTATCGCGTCTTTGCATTGACTTAACATGTAACGCGCCATTCGCGTTTGGTCTGAACACAAGAGAACAGCTCTCTCTCTCTGTCTCTCCCTCAGTCACTCAGGCTCGCGGGTCTTTTCCGTTAACGTTTAGGGTTTCTTCAGCTTCAGGTTTGTTTTTTACTTCGGTTTGTAGTACTTACTTATTAACCAGTAGAGTTTTGGTAAACGTGGGGTTTGTTCAGACGTGGTGTTTGGTAGAATGCGACTCGCGTTTTTTTTACTTTTTTAAACCGTCAGCTGGCTCTAACCAGTTTTTTAAGGAAGTAGTGGTATAAAAAAACTATATTACAAATGAATTAGCTACACACAAACACACACACACACATACACACACACCTGGTGTGGAAATAAAAAAAATAAAAAAGAACCAAAAAAAAAAAAAATCACACTCATCATAAAAAAATTAAAAGTTAAAAAAATAAAGTTATGTTGAGATGAAAACTCTTGTTCATTACACTTTACTTCATAATTGCAAACGCATGTGTTGTATTCATTGTTGCAAAACTTGTTCTGTATATAGTTCGTTTGTTATCGTGATCAAAACCATGGATCTGAAGCTCAATGCTGATGCTGTCATGTAAATAGTTTTCTAATCAGCAATAAATATAACAATTTCTGATCAACCCATATCAATTGCATGCTTAAAATAACATACCGGTTAAAGCCCCACCCATCTCAAGACAACCCGACCCACTTGGAGGTTAAATCCCGCCCACTTCCGGGTTAGGCCCGCCCAGTCCGAGTACAGATACAGATAATTCAAATGGTTAACAGATACAGATACAGATAATGCTGTACTCGCTCATCCCTAATATTTATGCAATAAAGCTGCCTGTGAAGTGCATCGTCTTAGTGTATTCTGTTGCTGCTTTCTCTAAGGGTTGGAGAATCATTGGCATTGATCTTCTTAATCTGGTCAAAGTCCATTAGCGAAAGTTGTGTCATTCAGCAGCCATGTTTGCAACTCTCCCGGGAAGCTTTTTTCTTAGTCAAAGCAAGACCACAGTCCTATCTACTTGAATGGGGGTAGGCAGATATTTCTTAAATCTCTGGCAAAAATCACAATGGCATATTTCCGATCAATAATTCAGTCGATAATTAACACTGACATGAACTGTACAATAACTTTTGTTTCCTAAGGATGCGCACACGCACAGGTTGGCAAGCGCCTCACAAGAGAATCATCAGTCTTTATCCATTGATTGTGACTCAAGTAACATCCGAAAGTAGTTGATTGTTATGATGTTATGTAATGAGGCATTAACGATTCACTCAGGCCGAAACGTGGGCCGTCAAAGGTTATTGTTTTGCATGTTCATATCATTCACATGTCACTCATGGGTGGACTGCCTGGTGCGCAGACAACATCTTTTCACATGATTCAAGGCATTCTTTGAAAAATGTATTGTATAACAGTCAAAATCACATCATTGTAATTATTATTGTAATTAATTCAAACACAATACTTTGGACCCCTGTGGTACACTAGTAAATGCTTGAATGGTTGTTCTAATGAAACACATGAACTGAGTGGCCAACAAGTGCTTCTAGGCATCATTCATTTAAATGTTTACTTCACTTTTTTTATTTGTCCTGTTCTGTCCTGTCAGTAATCTGGACCTAGACCACTGTGTGGCAGTAGTGACCACGGAAAGGCTCTCTGTTCTCCCAGGTCCTGCAGCAGCCTATGGGGGATGGATGATGGGGGTTGGGGTACTTGCCTGTGAATGACACACACACACACATCACTCTTATATAATAGGGCCAAGTTTGTAAGCCTAAATACTGTTAATTTTTATTTTTTATGTTTTTATTATGTTTAACAGACAACAAACATCATTGGTTTGCTTCACTTTTTCTTGTGGTTCTCTATGGTTGCTCTCCTGAAGCTAGTGGAGAAATCACATAAACAGTGTGCATCAGTTGGATTTTAAGACAAGCAGAAAGTGGGTCACTGGCCATCTGGGTCCCCTCATTTATGTCCACCAGAAAGTCCCCCCCACATACCTGAGAGGGAGGGTCTGGAAATGGGAGGGGTTTCATCAGTCATTTCAGTTTCAAACAGGTTTTAAAATAAAGTTCAATATAATTATATTTGTAAAAGTGGTGGCTCTAAACTGTTTAATAAATAATAAGGTAAATATATTTTAAATGTAAAATATAAGACTCAACAATAAATAAACTTCTGAGCAAATGTATTATAAGCGGTATAATGTTCTTATATTATGCAGCAGTGGCATTATTAGTAGCCCATGTAAATACATTTTTTTATTTATCAATCTGAAAATGAGCGATCTGCATACTCCGGCAGTCACCCTAACAAATTCAGATTGCAGATGATGGTTAATGGGTGCCACGCATTTTGCCTTTGTCTTTAAAATTAAAGTGAACAAGAATTGGCCAACTGAAAAGGAGAAAAATAACAATATTTATATTTGTAAAAGTGGTGGCTCTCCAAAGGCTTTTTAATGGATTGTTTCACACAAAGTGATGTCGTCTCCAAACCTTCAGGCTTTTTAAAGGAGTGTTTAATGGAGTGTTGTAGCAGAAGTGGTGAGCCTCATGTCTTATGTTTACATTAGTAGCCCATGTAAATACATGTATCTCTCCGACAAGAACCCAGACATTGCCCCGTTAAGCCACCGCCGGCATCTTTCGATGGGTTAGGCTTTAGTGCCAATCTGACAACTCCAGTTCTGTCCGGGCAGAATGTCAGAAAACAGGACCCTCATTCTGGGCAACATCCTAAACACCTCCGCCAGATCAGCTTTCATTTCCACCAAGAAACGAATGTGGTTGCTGCCCCCCTGGCACAAGCTGTTCCCACCAAGGTGAATCACCGGGATGTCTGGATCGGGATACTTGGCCCTCAGGGAGCACAGTGTTGGGAGGGAATGAAAAAGAAAGACCTATACCCAATCCTACAGAATCAGCAGACGCAGTTAAAGAAAAGGCTGCAGAAACTGGAGTGGAGCCCTCATATATCTACAAGCAACCCCCAAGACCTCAAGCCACAGGAAGTCACAGACACAACCTTGAAAAGGCAAACAGGACCCCTCCTCCAACAAACTGCCCTCAATCTACTCCCTCGCCAAACACAAAGACCAACGTCATGGATAGCCGATGAGGAAAACCTCCTACTAGAGCTGGCCCAAACGCTATGGACCCGAGGGAGGAGCAGGAGAGAATTTGCAATGATACTGGCCCAACATCTTTTAAATTTATATGTAAAATCTTTTAAATTTATATGTATAAATTTATTCTACCATTATGTATTTTAATCATTCTATGTGATGTAGTTTTCTTTGCCTGCATGTATGGAGGATGGGAGAGAACAGTTTACTCACATGAGAGAGAGTCTGCAGCTCACATGATTATAATCACATGTTGAAAATCAAATTTAGGATGCTATAGAATAGGCCTCCTGTTCCTACATGTGTTTGTGTCCAAACTAGGCTGTAAAAAAATTGACCCCTTTTTCCTACTTCCTATGGTCATTATCAATAGTGGCATGTGCCTGAGAAGACGAGTATTTAAGCTAGGCTGGAAGAAGAGATGTTCGGCTTTGTTTCAGCTATGTTTATCCTGACTATAAAGTCGTACTTACCTTTGATATCAAAACGCAAGACAAAAGAGTCATTCTTCAGAATTAAAGCAAGAAAAACCACAACATTTTGGGGACCAGAAAGGGACACCTTTGAAAGAGCAGTGAAGTGGACCACGGTGGGCGGCGTCTGGAAGAGCAACAAAACACAATTGGCCACAGGTAAGCAGTTTATGCTTATATAATTAGGTTGTGTTGTTTGCCAGAGACTGCTCGTGGTGAGACACTTTGGCCCAATCCCATTTCTACCCCTTACCCCTACACAGGTAGGGGTAAGGGCCATATAGCCCTTCTAACAAAGATTTTTCAGGACCTCACTTCAAACGAAGGGGTATGAAATTTTCCAACATGGCCGCTCATGCGAGTATAATGAAAGCCTTGATTTAGGCTTAAATAAGGATTTAAACAACTAGTAATCATCTTGGTTATGTTAAATTTAATGTTATGTTCAGTTTTTTGTCTTGAATACTTGCAAGGTTTATAAAAAGTCGCTAGATTTGACTAACGTAACTCTTTACTGATTGCACGATAGAACCGCAACATACACAACTGCAAAAAAAGTAATTGTAACCATGGCCGTCTCCGGAATGCAATCACGAACCGAGGGAAGCAGAACACACTCCGAGCCACCAACCAATGCTGCTTACAGACCGGTTTGTCTGTTCGCGTTCACCCTCCGATTCCCCGCCCGGATAGAGGGAGAAATCCACGGAATGCGATCTCAAGCACTTTGTTAATCAAAACGTGCTCTGCCTATGGAGGGTGTGTGGTGAGCTGCTGCTGACGAAAAAGTGCAGGGTCACTTTTTAGGCTGTAATCCATGAAATTGATATGACCGCAGCTGACAGCAGCATCTTGGAAGTTTGTGATAAACATTACTAAAATGTTTAATGAAAGATTAAAAGGGATTTTGATTCCAAAAGAGTAAAAAATGCATGCATTGATCTGTGTTCCCTTTCTGTCGGTCTCTCGACATTGTGTCGACAACACAAGGGGTTCGCCCTTGAGAACCTATCAACTCTGACTACTTTTAAAAAGGCCAATGAAATTGGCGAATGAAATTTGCATGCCGGGCTCCGCCTCCGGATGTTGAGAGACTTTAAATGTTATCGGTTTTACTCTGAAACGATTGGCTAATGTTAGCTAGTCGCTAGCTTGTCACGCAAGCTTACTATATCACTGTAAACACTTGCATTGTAATTCTGTATTTATTAGTTACAGGTTTGATATGGAAATGTTTGTTTCTATTCAGCTCTTACGGTGTTTATGATGCTCACGGTGTTTAACAAGAGAATAAAGGACATAAACATCAGTGCAAGAGAGTAAAGTGTATTTGTTCAGCTGGGAATGCTACAACGAGGACCTTCTGCTCTAATACTAAAGTCAGAGAGTTCACACGATGGACCGTGGAAGGCGCTCTAAAGTGTGGCTGCATTTTGTGAAATCTCAAATCGACAAAGCTTAGTGTAATTATTGTGACAAACTACTATGTTGCAAGTTGGGTGTCACCAGCAATATGGCAAATTATCTGCGGTTGGTTCATCGTATTGAGTTACAAGAATGCACCCTGTTTGATGCATCCCAAGTGCCCACACTGCCGACCCTGAGTGCTCTTCATTAGCCGCTAATGACACTAGTGCGGGGACAACGCCGGCACATGATTCTACACGTGAGACCCCCTTCGCTGAGAAGGAAGGGTCACACAGGAAAAAACGCAGAAGTGTGACAGATCGATCCCAGCATTTATAGTGAAAGGGCTGGATCCATTTTCTGTTGTTGAGTCGCCATCATTTAGCTAGTGGTGAGTAAAGTAAGAAAAATGCAATTGTCCTACCTGAGGAATATGTTTACTGCATGAATGTATTTACCCAAAACTATTATAACCTGTTTAATAGAAAAGCATGTTTAAGTATTATTACATTGCGTGTAAACCTTTTCTTATAAAGAAGAGAAAAACAGAAAATGTTCTTGTTGTAATAATGTTTTATTATGATAGAGTATAAAGGAGAAAATCATGTATTAGGAAGAATGCCATCTGTTACCCAAGAGAGTTGCATTCCATTCCATCAGATAAGGAGTTGTGTGTTGCAGGCGAATGCAGCGTCGAAGAGTCCGGAGACGTATCACAAAGAAACAAGTGGCATTATATAGACAAATGATAAAGGCTTTGGGTAATCTCAAGATGACATCAGAAGAGTGGGGGCTTGAGGAACGGTCTATAAAAGACTGAGACGAGATGATATCATTAGATTCTGATTCTTCAGAAAAGTCTCTCCGGTGCTAGATGCCTACTGGATTGCCTTGAGCATTAGACTAATATTTGCATACTTTATACTTTTATTTCATTTTATTAGTTACAAGTATATTGATTGTAACCTTGACGATTGTTATTAATAAAACCTATAATTATAAAACTACAAGGAAGTCTGTTGCCTGACATCTTTGAAGTAGACTGAAGTATACGGACAGCTCATGGAGAAGTCTTCTGTGTTGGGTTTTTTTAGCGTAAGTATATTTAAACAGATACTTATGGCCTATGACGGATCTTTGTCTACCCTGAGAATAAATAGGAAATAGGCAAAGGGTAAAATACTTACTTCACAACAGTAGGTGTTACATTATGGGCCAGGGAAAATTCTTTAAAAATTCTTTTCAAAGCGATGACCAGGGCACTCAACCCAAAGTACACACTCATGTTGTGTTCAGACCAAACGCGAATGGCGCGTCAAGCGCGAGTGATTTACATGTTAAGTCAATGCAAAGACGCGATAGACCTACCTAATCGCGCGAATGAGGCGGCGCGAATTGAGCGTTCGCGTGATACGCGCGAGTTGAAAAATCTGAACTTCGGCGAAAATTCGCGCCGCGTTAACCAATCAGGAGCTTGCTCTAGTAGTGACAGCATAGCAAGCGGAGGCAGAAATCCGAAACTGGAGGACAAAATGGAGGACAAATTAATCGTTGCTGTTTGTGGACACCCGGAGCTTTATGATTCCTTTTCTTACTTTTATAGAAACAGGAATAAAAAGGATCTTGCTTGGAAGAAAGTGAGTGAGGAGGTCGGAGAATCTGGTAAGTTGTAAAAACGCTCTTTACTCAATTTGAGCTATATATAGGCCTATATACATATTGAGACTACAAGGTAGCTAACGCCGGTAAATTGAGCTTATTCGCCGTATTTTACAACTACTTTCCCGCTAAAGAGTTGATGTGTTTATTCAGAGGAAGTGTGCAGAAAGAAGTGGAAGAGTTTGAGGGACACATATTTAAAGGAGAGGAGAAAGGAGACGGAGAAGAGGAGTGGGTCAGCAGCAGGGTCAGGGAAAAAGTGGAAGTAACCTGCAGTCCTGTCTTTCCTGGACCGCTTCGTCTTCCCTCGGGAGACACGCTCAATTCGCGCGATTCGCGCCGCCTCATTCGCGCGATTAGGTAGGTCTATCGCGATGAGGAGAATCAGGCCGCAGGGTACGACCAGCCCGAGGACCAGGGTGCAGCAGCAGTAGGTGTGTTGACAAGTGAAGCAATACAACAGGGCAGATATGTTGTTGTTTTTAATGATGAAAAGTCAAAATTAATTTCTCTGTACAGGTGTAATGTGCAATGTGTGTAATGTTGTATTAATATTAAAAATTTTCATGACAGAGCCGACTGGTTCTTTTGATGCCAGTGAGCCTGTATCCCCTCTGTCAGAACCTGCTGCTGCTTCCCCTGTCGGCCCTTCAACATCTGCTGCTGTACCCAGAGGTGTGTACAGGCATTAATGACCATTTTTAGATGATATTATATTTACAGTAAGCACTCATAGCCTCACACAACACTGACGGTTTGTGAATGAGTTTAATCCTTTCTGCCTTCTCATTGTACAAAATGTGTTATCATTTGATACAGCACCAAGAAGAAGAGCTCAGAGAACACCTAGGGAGCAGCCATCAGAGGTGGAGCGGCCATCAGAGGTGGAGCGGCAGCTCCTAGAGGCACTCTGAACCCGTCCTGTAGCCCCAGCGCCGCCTCCACGCTCAGAGGATGAGCTCTTCCTCTTGAGTCTGGTCCCTTCCCTGCAGAGATTGCCGCCTCAGACAAAATAATTTGTCAAATTTCAAATTCATAAAATAATTTATGAAAGCAGCACAGTTGTGCTTAATTTGGAACAATTGGAGCCTATAGAGTAGTTTAAATAAAAAGAGGCAGCAATCTCTGCAGGGAATGAAACAGACTTTCTCTCCTTTCTCCTCTACTTTTCTTTGGCCCTCACTCTTCCCTCTTCCAAGCAAGATCCTTTTTATTCCTGAATGTAAATAGTTGTAAATGTTCTTTGTATATAGTTTTTATATTATTTATTAAATAAATAATTACATTTGAAAATTACATTTTAAATAAATGTTCTATACAATGTCCAAACGTTTTGGTGTGTTACTTTGTGCACAACATAGTAAATCATTATTAATATTTGTTACATAAAAATATTATTTCTATGTTAAGACTAGAATAATAATTATGTACATTCACTCTAATTATATCCTATTGCAAATACACTCACAATAGTATAGTAAAAAATTGTTATTAGTGATTGGACCAGTGTTGTGGTGTAGTGTAATGAGAATGCAGCAACGAGACAGGGATTAATTTTTCAGGCTGCCTCCATTTATCATTTGAAAGCAAGAAAACTACAACAATCTAATCTTGAACAAAAAAGATGAAAGATTTACAATATTTAAAGTGTGGAAATCAAAAGAAAAACAAAAGGATGGGAATAATTATCAGAGCTAAACATAAAGGACATAAACAGCACAGTATATAATAAACAAAAACTATTCAGTCGGCTGCCACGGGACTGCTCCCTCGGCAGAAAAGTGAGCCATGAAACTGTCCCTGACCCGGATGTCCTCTCTGGCAGAATTATTGGCTGCAACCCGACCAAGACTCTGCAGTGACTCCTCTGCACCTTGCACCGGCCCCCTCACAGCAGGTGCCTCTTCAGATCTCCTCAGAAAGTTGTGGAGGACACATGTCGCCTTCACACACCTCTCCACAACATCAGGCTGAACCTCTATGAGGCGGCGATAAATCCTCCACTGTGAGGACAGGATCCCGAATGCATTCTCCACCACCAGCCGGGCTCTGGAGAGACGGTAATTAAAGACCCGTCTCTCTCGGAGAAGGGTGCGCCCAGGAAATGGCCTCATGAGATTTTTCCTGAGGGGAAAGGCCTCATCTGCGACAAAGACATGGAGCTTGGGTCCTCTGTGGTCAGCTCCTGGGAGAGGACGGTCAGGTGGCAGATGGAGTGTGCCACTACGGAGTGCCTGGCCAAAAGCTGAGTTGGACAGAGTCCCACCATCGCTCGTCCGGCCATATCCCCCGACATCAATCACCCGAAAACAGTACCTTGCATCCACAACAGCAAGGAGAACAAGGGAAAAAGTTCCCTTGTAGTTGAAGAACTGAGATCCTGTTTTTGGGGGTGCCTTTATCAGGACGTGCTTGCCGTCCAGTGCTCCACAACAAAGCGGGAAGTTCCACCTGTCCTCGAAACCCTCTGCAATGGACCTCCATTCATCTGTGGAGGGCACAGCCATGAACTCCTCCACTAAGCAGTCCCAGATTGCAGTCGCCACGTCTGGGACAATCATGCAGACTGTGGAGACACCAACACGGAAGCTGCTGGCGATGGTCCGGAAGGAGTCTCCAGTGGCAAGATATCTGAAAGAGAGAGAAAATAGAAAATTAAATAAACATTGTTATAAATGCACAGTGAAATTCCATATTAGCAAATATACATTTATAATACTTGTGTTTGTGACATCTTCCTTCTCTTTAGTTTTTTTACAGACAACGGACTAAATATAGATTCAATCAGCCATTGCTACTAAAATAAATTGGAATTCGTAAACTTGTAATATGTATGTGGAGGTTCTCAGTCATTAGTTACTTGAAATCACACAGAATATTAAATTATTTACTGACCGGAGACAGATTGATAGGCGCTCTGCGGGTGGAATACAGCGCCTGTAGTTGGTGTCCTGGAGGGAAATCCTCCCACCGACACGGGACAACAGGTCATCAAACTGGGACCTGCTCAGCCAGAAGTACCGCTGAAAGCGGCCGTCATCTAGGCGCAGCTCCTGGAGGAGTTGGTGAAACTCACCAAGCTGGGTGCGCCTCCGAAGGATCGGATGGAACCAGACACGGCGCCGAACGACTTTACGCCGTTTTTCAGCCTTCCATAGCACATAAAGCGCAGCTACCTTCTCAACAAAATCCATGTCCGCCATTTCGAAATGAGACTGGAGCCGCCTGCCAGAAGCCCCTCCCATGACGCGAATTTGACGCGCAAATGAAGCGAATTTTACGCGCGAATGGCGCGAATCTGACGCGCGAATGGCGCGAATCTGACGCGCGAATGAAGCGAGTAAACTCAAAATGTTCAAGCGTCCAACTACACGCGAATAGCACGATTCATTCGCGCCATTCGCGTTTGGTCTGAACACAACATCACAGTGACGGCCCACTACATTATCAAAGGGGAAACGAGACAGAAAGTTTTAGCAACAAAAGCAGTATACGAAGCACAGACAGAGCAAGTTGTTGCTGATGAAATTAGTGCTGTTGTGCAAGAATTTGGCATAATGGATAAAATAGTGGCTGTCACTGGTTGATAATTCCGCTAAGATCATGCTATATTGTTCAATACGGTGGGCCTGATGCTATATCAGAAGATCAATTGAAACAAATGACATTTGGTATCCTATTCTGTTTTCTTGAAAAATTGCAATTGTGAAGACACCTGTGTGGGTAAAGAATGTTCATTTTCCTGCACAAATATACATTTTATGAGCAATCCTCACATTATGTCATCCAACACAGTGTGCTAAAACACATACTACATGATGAATTAAAACCATACTAAGTAGTTTAGCACAATGTCACTGAATCGGTTAGTATGGCTTCGCTGAACGATGGATACGAGACACAGGGATGTTCCTGCTACAGTGTGTGTCACGCGTCACATACAGTGGTAATTTAGGAGGTTCACTTTTATGCACAAATATAGATTTTATGAGCAATGCTCACATTATCTCGTCTAACACAGTGTGCTTAATCACATACTACAACAAAGGTCACCAGGTCAAACCAAATAATTGTCACTAAATCAGATATTAGGCCTTCACTGAGACACAGGATGTCCCTGCTTCAGTTTGTTTCACGTGTAACATGCATACCGACCCATGCTGTGACTAATGCACACACTATGATCAACCCGGTAGCCCTGATGACATACTAGGAGACAAATTAAAACTAAGGTGGTCACACTCACACAATGTACTAGGCCCTCGCTGAATAATGAATTGACCCAATTTGTACACACCAAGCCTCCGAAGGATCGGATGGAACCAGACACGGCGCCGAACGACTTTACGCCGTTTTTCAGCCTTCCATAGCACATAAAGCGCAGCTGCCTTCTCAACAAAATCCATGTCCGCCATTTCGAAATGAGACTGGAGCCGCCTGCCAGAAGCCCCTCCCATGACGCGAATTTGACGCGCAAATGAAGCTTTTCTTGAATTTAACTCAAAATGTTCAAGCGTCCAACTACACGCGAATAGCACGATTCATTCGCGCCATTCGCGTTTGGTCTGAACACAACATCACAGTGACGGCCCACTACATTATCAAAGGGGAAACGAGACAGAAAGTTTTAGCAACAAAAGCAGTATACGAAGCACAGACAGAGCAAGTTGTTGCTGATGAAATTAGTGCTGTTGTGCAAGAATTTGGCATAATGGATAAAATAGTGGCTGTCACTGGTTGATAATTCCGCTAAGATCATGCTATATTGTTCAATACGGTGGGCCTGATGCTATATCAGAAGATCAATTGAAACAAATGACATTTGGTATCCTATTCTGTTTTCTTGAAAATTGCAATTGTGAAGACACCTGTGTGGGTAAAGAATGTTCATTTTCTTGCACAAATATACATTTTATGAGCAATCCTCACATTATGTCATCCAAACACAGTGTGCTAAAACACATACTACATGATGAATTAAAACCATACTAAAGTTTAGCACAATGTCACTGAATCGGTTAGTATGGCTTCGCTGAACGATGGATACGAGACACAGGGATGTTCCTGCTACAGTGTGTGTCACGCGTCACATACAGTGGTAATTTAGGAGGTTCACTTTTATGCACAAATATAGATTTTATGAGCAATGCTCACATTATCTCGTCTAACACAGTGTGCTTAATCACATACTACATGATGAATTAAAACAAAGGTCACCAGGGTCAAACCAAATAATTGTCACTAAATCAGATATTAGGCCTTCACTGTATAATGGATTTGAGACACAGGGATGTCCCTGCTTCAGTTTGTTTCACGTGTAACATGCAGTGGTTACTGAGGAGGTCGACTTAAGGAAGAAATGTCCATGCTGTGACTAATGCACACACTATGATGTTCAACCCGGTAGCCCTGATGACATACTAGGAGACAAATTAAAACTAAGGTCACCAAGGGTCACACTAGGTCATTTCACACAATGTACTAGGCCCTCGCTGAATAATGAATACGAGACACAAGAATGTTCATTTTTATACACACATATAATAAATAAAATTAGGATTTATTTTTAGTCATTGCATGCATTGTCGTTGTAGGGCTGAGACCGATCAGACACGCAATAACTAGTTATATTCTTAAATATAACAACAACACCCCTCACCCAACCAACAAGCTAGTCGCCAGGGGGTCTACCTCCAATCTGCAACTAACACCTAGGCCCGGGACTATAGGCTCTGGTGACCATAGCAACCCACACCAAACCATCAAGATAAGAGTATTTTATGACCGAATGAAATGAAACTTTCTTGTAGCTCAGTGGTAAGAGCATTACATTAACAACGCAAGGTTGTGGGTTCATCCCAGGGGATTTCACATACCTATATATAAATGTATAGGATAATGCAATGTAAGTGGCTTTGGATAAAAGCCTCTGCCAAATGCATAAATGTAAATGTGAGGAGATGAACTCTCTTTACTCACTTTGGGGACAGACATACAATCCTAAATACATCTATATAGAAATCGTCTTGGTTACGTATGTAACCTCAGTTCCCTGATGGAGGGAACGAGACGTTGTGTCCCCATCTGTCGTTCTCGACACAACGTCGAGAGAGACCGACAGAAAGGGAAGTACATATATTCATTTATAACCTTTTCATGTATTTATGTTCTTGTTGTTATGTCTGTTTTAAACATTAATCCAAAGCAGTTTGAATGAATGTGTGAATAACAACTAGAATTATTAGATTTGTATAATTAACTTTCCCTCCAAAGGTGCAATCTCCTTATTGGGTCAGTCACATCTTTAGGATTTGACATCCTTACAGCTTAAAAGATACCACAGTCTCTCTTCCGTTAGGGTCGTTCTTTCTCTCCTCTCTCTTCTTGCAATTTGCTTTTCTTTTTGTTTGGGTTTTGTCCTTGCCACCTCTACAAGGGTAGAACTATCTCTAAAGGATGGACTAGAAGAAGACTTTCACCTTTGACCCATAAGTTTGTGCCAGGCTGCGGCCTCGTCTTTCCAGAAAACTGGTTCCCTCTGACCACATCAGCCAAGATCAACTTGAGCCTCAACAAACTGCATCAGGACACTTTCTTTCTTTTGATGGGCAAGACGTGCAAGTATCAAACTTAGTCTTATTAATTGATGCATAGAGCATCATTAATCCTTTTAACAAAGGTGCTTTAAAAGTAAGAAACTGATGTTTTGTTCAGGCTATTGATCTTTTGAATATCATATACTGCCATAAATCCATGCTCTGTTCTTTTCTCTGCTTCAACTTCAACCTTCTTCCAATGCTAAACTGTATGTAAGATTAGTATGTGTCTAGTTTAGATAATAAAGTCTTGTTTTATTTCACACTTGACGTTGTTTGTAGTTCATGCTCATAATCCGGAGTCCCTAAACATGCCGATTCTTGCTGCCTGCTCATATTGCTAAGTGATTTCCCCACATCATGAATTTTGATCCAGATAATTATAATTGATCATAATCAATGGAATTCATCCCAATTTGGGTTGATATTGGTTTCCCTTACAAAAAGGTTGTGGAGAATATATTACTTAATAATTGTGATCAAAGCTCAAGATAATTCTTACAAATTCGGTGAAGAATAGTGTTTCAATAATACTGTTCCTCATTAACTCCCCTACATCATCGAAAAAGTTGTTGGGCCTCCGCTGAAAAAACTACACGGCACCCAGGAAGTTCCCTCCTATCATTGTAATCGACAGGCCACATGTATGCGTTATCACGGATGCTTATTTTTGTATCAAAACATGCATTTTATGTCTAACGATCGTGCTATACGGTTCAATACGGTGGGCCTAATGCAGAAGATCAATTGAAACAAATGGCATTTGATTTAAATGTTGTTTAAAGCGATGTCCCAGGTGCGGTTTACTCAATCAAAACCCTTTCACTGCGGATCTCCTGGACGAAACGACACGGGGTGCCGCACACGCCCGCACAGGGCACCTGGACCCCCCATGTCGGGCGCACGGGGGATCCAGGGGGCGTGCCGAGGTGGTCCGCAGGGGTACCTGGGCCCGGGGTCGAGTTTGTGGACGAAAAGTGGTTTTGGGGGCAAAAAAACACCCGAAAAATCCCATTGACTTAACATTGTGCCCAAATTTGATGGGGTCATAGCTCCAACCAAGGATTTTGTAGAAACATGTGAGTTACCACATTTGAGGCGGCTATCAGGCTCTGTAAGAACATACATCACAATGGGGTGTAAGTTGCACCCCTGGGGTGAAAGAGTAACCCAAAATTTCCAATTGACAGGAAACATGCCCATATAAGGCGTAAAACTGTCCCGTGTTGAATATCTACGCACTACAACCACTTAGAGACAAGGGGGTGGGCTCATTTTACTCAGGCAACCAATCAGTGTCACTTTATCATCATGAAGCTATTAAGCCACGCCCATAGCAACCATTCACAGCAACCTAGTAACCGATCACATAGACTCCCATTATAAAAATTCCAGGTGGATATCTTTGCAACACAGTGTCGTAGAGACAAGGGGGTGTGCTCGTTTTACACAGGCAACCAATCAGTGGCCCAGGAAGTTAATTAAGCTTCGAAGCCACGCCCATAGCAACAAAACATGTCAGCCTAGCAACCATTTAGCTACATCTATATCTCTGCATCAGAACATCATAGAGACACAGGGGTTGGTTCGTTTCACTCAGAGGTTAGAGTATTATCAATTGAAGATGCCAAGCCACGCCCATAGCAACCAAACACATTAGCCTGGCAACCGTTTATTAACATGTATATCTCTGCATCAGAACATCGTAGAGACATGGGGGTTGGTTAGATTCGTTCGTGGCTTAATGTCATATCTTTACTGTTTCTGATTCAGGTGCCCGCAGTATCCTAAAGCTCATTTATTCACTTTGTTCTCTAAATAACTCTTCTAACTCTATGTTTCCACTGTCATCAACTTTTATCATATGATTGCGAGACCTTTTGTTGTTAATTAACTGTAGTTTCTTGTTGTCAACACTTGTTTGTATGATTGTTCGGAGTATTATTTTTGTCAATTGCTTGTGACCTTGGGCTCTTGAAAGGCGCTATAATAAATAAACATATTGTTATTATTATCATGATATCCCCCTTGTCAGGTTTGGCAGAGACGAAGCAGACAGAATGGTAAGTTTATATGTTTTAATTTGCAGAATGGATCGGTACAGCGAAACAGGTGAATGACCAGTAAGATGAAATAACAGATGACAACTTATCAGTAGTGTAACCAAGTCTCTCTCTCTCTCTTGCTGATGATGATGATGATGATGATGATGATGATGATGATGATGATGATGATGATGATGATGATGATGATGATGATGATGATGATGATGATGATGATGATGAACTTCCTTGGCAGACGGAATGAAGATAGGCTGAGAAGATCGGGATCGCAGGTAGGAATGCTGGAAGGTATGGTAGTGAGTCTGTGTCATGTGTAGACGAGATCAGACAATGAGTGAATGTTGGTCTCTGGTATAAATGGGTGCACTGCTGATGAGGTCCAGGTGATAGTGATTAGTAATCGGGTGACAATGAGCGTGTGAATGATGAGTGGGCGGAGTGAGGGAATGAGTGGAGGGAGATGGTGATGGAATCCTGACACCCCTAGTGCCCAGTTCTGCGGTTTGCCACGAAAGCATCACTCACATTTTCTTCAGAATCTAGTTATTGTTATAATTTTATTTTATTTATGTATTTTTGTCTCTCTTTTTTATTATGTACATAATTGGTTAAAGAAATTTGTAGAAATAAAGTGTTTGTCAAATCTAATTCTCTCTCTCTATCCACGCTCCCTAGCCTGTTTGAGTTTTATGTATTGTTTGTGTTTATGCAATCGTCATTATGTTTACCATATAAAGTAGAGTTTAATAAACAACCGTATATTCACTTGTGATGGGTTTTCTGTGCTCAATGCTCACATGTACTTTGTCACTTAAACTGTTTGATTTATGCTACCTTTGCTCTTAATACTATTTGGTAAAGTCACGTTACTTATGGCCATGAGGTAACGTAAAGTTTATAATGTCATTGATGCATTCGCTGAACGAATACATATAAATATTGTTATACTTTATATTACTAAACAGACGCTGTAAAATATGTATATTTTATAATGATTATTATACGTATTTTCCTTTGAGCTAAACTAATTCCCTGAATGAAATTGTTGTTTAATAACTAATTTCATGGATGTCATCTTGATAGATCTGGTGGAGAATAATTTTTGGGGAGCTAAGCTCATCATTATTTTAACATGCAGCTAAAACCGCTACACATTTACATGTTCTTTTGGTTCAGTATTTTTCCAGTCTATACTCGTCATATTGATGAAATATAACACCTCCTCAATAATCATCTTATTTATTATGGTTGTTTTGCTCTAAAATAAAAAAACTTTTTATAGCGCCGACTATTCTCTCAGCACTTTAGGGTCTCTCACTTTTGAGAGAGTAATAGACTTGCTATGCAAAAATAGTATACGATGATAGATACTGTCACAGTTGTGTTATGTTTTGGTTTAGTTATATTTTCTCGTTTGCCTGTGTTCATTCATTAGTTTCTATGGTTGTTGATTGCCCCACACCTCTTTCTGTCTTCATTGATTATGGTTCCTTTGTCATTTAAGCCCTGTGTTTGCATTAGTTTATTGTATGGTATTGTTTGATGTTACGTGGTGGTTTACTGTTTTTTTGAGGATTATTGTTGGTTGCTTCCTTCCCCGATGGTCCCTTTCAGCTCTCCTTCATCTCCTGAGTCTCCACTGGTTCTGCCCAGCTCTACTTTGCATATCAGTGTCAGGCCCTGTTTCTAGTTTTGGTTTTTCTATGTTATTTAGTTTTTTTTCACTTTTACTCCCTCCCGTCTGGTCCCGCATTTAGCTACTCACATCATAATTTGTTATCACCTCCAACATGGAGAAACGTAAAATGAAGCACACACTGTTTTATGTTTACTTAAAAAATATATATTTATTATTAATAAAAAATATATTTCAGATCTATCAGAGGCATGAACCAAAACAGCGGTCTTCTGCCCCCACAAACCGGCCTGGAGCCTGCGAGCTTTGACCCAGTGCGCTTCTTCCACCCTCAAGCTAACATCGCACAAATACAATTTTTTAAATAATGCGTTTTGTCTCTGTTTTTATTAGAATGCATATTTGTCAAACAAAGAAGCTATCTGTCATGGTTCCGCCATCTTGTCTTGTCTATTCTTGATCTTGGGGCGGAGCCATGACATAGCCTAAGGTTCTTTGTGGACAGAGAGGTTGATCCTTAATGATCCTCTCACTCTCTCTCCGAGTCTCGTCTGTGTTTCCCGCCCTTTTCGTCTCGTTAGCTTTCCCTTAGTGTTTGATCTCTGTCACCTGGTCCTCATTAATTATCCTTTGTCTGTCTCCCTATTTAATGCCCTTGTGTTTGCTGTCCTGGGCTAGTTCGTTTTGTATCGTACCTAGTCGTGTCGTGTCTTGCCTATGCAAGTATTACCTGTGGATACATTTCCTTGCCTGCTGTTTGTGACGTTGTGTCGGTTTGTTTTGATTATTTTTTGCCCCCTCGTGGGAAGTCTTTTGTTTGAGTTAATCTTGTGTATTCAGTCTTCCCCCATCGTTGGCTTTTATTTTGTTCCTGTTTGTGTTTTATTTATTAACGAGCTTTGTTAACCCTTCATCGCCTGCCTGCAATTGGGTTATTCTTCTACCGATCCTGACAGAACGAAGTAGCCAAAGCTGAACCCAGCAGGCAGCCATGGATCCGTCAGAAGGAGTCAGACGTGCATACTTTTGCACGGGACTTTCCTGATAGAAGCAGTGGGGACGGAGTTCAATGAGGCAGAGCTTAAACTCATCTTTTGCAGCGGCCTTATTGAACCCTTCACTCCCAGTGAGACTCGTTTTCTGAAGTTTTCCCCTGGGCTTCGAGGACATGGTGAGGTTCCTGGCCATCCTGGACAAGTCCTGGCCCTTACCTCCAGTCGAACCTTCATGCCGTTAGGGAAGTGGTAAACACCTACCATTTAATAAATTGCCACCAGCCAGTAGGTTGGTGGTCGGTGCGCGCCGGACCCCCAAATTTTTGGGGGGCTGCCGCGACGATGTCCACGCGTCCCAGGGGGGCTGAAACCTCGGTGGGTCGCGCAGGAAAATCTTTTCGTTTCACCTGATAAAATGGAAAAAATTGCAGTTCGGTCATAATCTTCTAGGGGGATATCCCACAGCCCGCCGCAGGTTTACTTGAATGAATGGGCCCGATGCCCGCTTTATAGATTGCCTGTGCACGTACGGGTCGACCCGGTCCCCAATTACGAAACACAAGCGAAACCCCCCCCGGCCTGCAGACCAACTATTTTGCCCCCTAACTATTTTGTCAAACTCCACCCATGAGGGGCAGGGTCACGTAGAGCCACTGGCCATGCCCCCCCCCGGCCTGCAGACCCACTTTTTTGCCCCCTAACTAACTATTTTGCCAATCTCCGCCCGGGAAAGGCAGGGGTCGCTTGGGGCCTCCTAGGGGCTTGGCCCTGAGCGCCGTAAAGCAGGTTTTATGCCGCTGGACCTTTCGGTAACGATGTCAGCGAAACCACTATTCTGCCCATTTAGCCACTACGGTTATTCTGTGGCCATGAAAACACTATTGTGCCCGTTTCCAATTTACAGAGACGGTCTACAGATGACAAGGAAAGCACTATTGTGCCCGTCGTCAGATTACGCCAAAGGCAGGTGACCGACAGCCCAGTATTCTGCCCTGTTTCACTTTAAAGCAAAAGCTGTAGACAGATGCACACTATTCTGCCCATTTGTCACTACAGTGGCTATGTGGCCATGAAATCACTATTGTGCCCATTTGCAATTTACACAGACGCTCTACAGACGACAAGGAAAGCATGTCCATGAAACCACTATTGTGCCCAATGGCAATTAACACAGACGACAAGGAAAGCGTGGCCATAAAACCACTATTGTGCCCGTTTGCAATTTACACAGACGGTCTACAGATGACAAGGAAAGCGTGGCCATGAAACCACTATTGTGCCCGATGGCGATTTACACAGACGACAAGGAAAGTGGGCCATGAAACCACTATTGTGCCCGTTTGCAATTTACACAGACGCTCTACAGACAACAAGGAAAACGTGGCCATGAAACCACTATTCTGCCCATTTAGCCACTACGGTTGACGGTTGAGATGCCAAAGGTAGGTGATAATATTGAAAGTGGTAATAGGTTTCAAGTGTAGAAATGAGCAAAACTGACCAGAGGACCTTTATTTTGACATATGGCATCTTACCCAATTAATTTAATATTTAAAAATGAGCCAAACTGACCAGATGACCTTTATTTTCACATATGGCATCTTAAATTTTACTTAAGCAATATGTGTGCAATCTTATAAATGAGAAAATGCATTTAGAAACATCAAATTTTATTAAATAAGTTACATTAAATAAGAAATTCATGAAACATATTAAATAAGAAATTCATAGAACATATTTACAATCTATATACAATAATAAGAAAAGAACTAGAGATCCATCAGCATGCTGAACCCCAGATCCTTAATTTCATGAATCTCTATGTTGTCTGAAAGAAAAAGAAGAGTTTGTTAAATTGACTTTGTTCCACCATAGAAGCATTGAAAACACAATTGAACACCTACTCATTGCATTGCTAATGGCCTCCTCCTCCTCAAGACTGATAGTGGGAATGTCTGTGGTTAAACAAAGCTTTGGTTCAGTTTTCAGAGTTGGAATGCACATTTTAGACTAACTAAGATGTCAGTGACTGCTTAAGACTCACCCAGGTTCTCCAACATATTCAGTTCATCCTCACTGAATAGGAGGGGACTGAATAAGCTTCCCCTGTAGGTTGTAGCGGCAGGAGAGGGAGGGACGATGGGTGGGGGGGGGACTTAAATTAAGGGGTGGCTGGCGTGGCAGGGATGGCACTTCCAGGAGGGCTGATGTGAGGGCTTGAATATTCAGGAGTGAGAGAGGAGCTGAAGGAAGGGGTGGCAGGCACATCAGGGGAAGAAGGGTGGGTGTTTATGTTGAGGGTCTCAGGAGCGATGGGGTTTCCTGGGAAAACACGAGAGTCACACAACACTTGAGATTTATTATGTCATGAGAGAGTAGTTGAGTAGTATACACACTTTTTATTGACAACCTACCACCTACCTGAATTGCCCTGCGGCTCATCCTTTAGGGTCACCTTCAGGGTTGCTGGCCTTTAGCTCTCGGAACTTCCCCATGGTGACATCTCTCTCCAATTTCTTCACAATTTTTCTCTTTCCGTCAAAAAACTGACTGAAAAAGACAAATTGACATCTAAGTGTGTAGAAAAGTAAGCAAAAAGGCAACCATTGAATGTGTTTTATCGATGACTTACAGAGATGTCTGGATGGCCAGTGTTCAAGTGTTTTTCAAAGTGTTTGAAAAACACATTGCACAAGGGGCAGATCTGTCCTCCGAGGAAGACCCTGCCCCTTGCCAACTTCTGCCATAACTGGCGCTCCTGGAGATTCGTGATTTTATGCAACACCCTAAGGTGCTGCTTAAAATTTGTGATTTCCCTGTGGCACAGGGGGCATTCAGACTTTGGAACCTGGAAGACAGAATGACACAAAGGAAGTTTCATATTATTTGATCATGCATAAAGGTTCAAATAAGCAGACATGCATGCAGGGCAGACATCAGATGCAGTAAAAAGACACAGGTTAGAATGCCCTCTAATGTAATACAGTGCAGAGTGTGATGAGCAAATGCAAAATGAACAAATACATTGCATTATGCCGAGGTCACAGGTCAAACTGAGCTCATACACACAAAGGGCCTTCCCCAGAAGCTGTTAAAGACACAGGTTAGAAAGCATACACATGCCCTTTAATGTAATTGAATTGTTAAGAGGTCACATGTCAAACTGAGCTCATACACACAAAGGGCCTTCCCCAGATGCTGTTAAAGACACAGGTTAGAAAGCATACACATGCTCTTTAATGTAATACAGTGCACAGTGTGATGAGCAAATGCAAAATGAACAACTACATCGCATTGCACACTGAGCTACAATTATTGCTGAATTAAAAGACTTTTCAAAGAAAATTACATTCAAAAGAAAGCAAAGATATACTCACATGCGGCATGCTTGCTTGTCTGGTCAAAACCATGTGGTTCCACTGAAGACTAAGATAGCTGTTAGGGTCAGTTTGTTTACAAACATCTTGCTCTCCAGAAACTGTCACCTGAGCTTCAAAGGATTTTCAATCGTTCACAGAGAAAACTTATGCCCTGCATGATTTAAAATAGTTTGATTACTTTGTTCTGAAGTTCTGAATGTTTCAGCCTCCGGTGTATGCCCTGATCTTACATTGACCTCTCACAGTGCACACACTGCACAATGCCATATTATTATTACCTTTTGCATACATTCACCACATTCTACACTATTATACATTAAAGATCATGTGGTCTAGATTAAAGATTCAAGATCATATAAAGATCAATCCAAAAAAGAGACAGGTTAACTCAAAGACACACAAAACAGCACATAACCTTCAAGAGGCCACAGGCGGAGAGTCACACTCACTCAAGACTGCGACGTGGTCCGGGAACTGGGGAAGGCTCTGCTCCCCAGACATCGCAGGGGATTTGCTGCACGACACCGGGAAGGATCAGGCTCAGGGTCGGTGGTTTGCTGCCTTGGTGAGGGCGGCACTGCATCTTCCTCCGCGACGTCTTCCTCGATCACCAAGGCGGAGAGGAGATTCTTCGCCTGACGCCTCAAATCTGAAGGCCTTCTGTGTGAGCGCCGCTGGAGAATCCGGAAGCGCCTCGAAAGCTCCTTCAAGGTGGACGTGAGGGTGTCCACCTGGGAGTTGAGCTCGGCCATGGTTTCCCTCGCCAGGACGCAAGCTCTATTTGGGCACCCACTCTCCTCCGGCTCCTCCGCCTCCTCCTCTTCTGGATGGTCCAGGGAAACCTCTCCCTCCTCCTCTTCCATTAGGTCGAGGCTTGACACCATGGGCAATTTAATTGCTTTAAACAAAGAAGCCTCTTCATTTCACTTATATGGCGCCTGCGAGTTGCCACCGTCAGATGGCGGTCCAGCCATGCCGACTCTTTATTGCAGCCCAGGACAGGGCAACGTCCCTCACGGACGCTGACCCTGCCGGACTGCAATGCCAGGAGCAGCTTCCGCTCTTCCGTGTTCTTTACGCCATGCGACACCCGGAGGTGTTGGCTCAGCTGGGCGTAATCCCTTTTGCAGATGGGGCACGTGTAGATCGGCATGGTAAAGATAAGCGAAAATGGGGGAAATGAGCAGTGGGATTGAGGCGTTTTTGAAAAAAAACACAAATGTATTGCTGTGTGCAGAGGTCAGAGGTCAAAATGAGCTCACATGTACGTAGGGCCTACAGCAGAATGACATGAACATGTCACATGACAACACATGACAGAATATGTTTTTGCTATCTCACTCAGAGCGCGTGGTTTGAGACGGAGCTCCGTCAAACATTTCTTAATATATATTTTATTCCTGTTATATCTTAAGATTTATGTTCTAAATTGATAATTCACCGTGGGAAAAAAAATATCCTTAAGTGTACCCCATACCAAAAAAAAAACGCACAGATGAATCAGTTTCATATGATCACTCGCTATTAGCCCTAAAGCTGTTAGCATTACCAGCCTTTACTTACCAAATATTCCCCTTACTGCTTAACTCACTGTTACATCACTAATGGCTAATGTTTCAGTGTGCAGAGTGCAGATGATGAATCTTTCTTCGCACTTCAGTCGGAGCTGGAGGTTGCGGAGAAGCAGATCCAGGATCTACTCAAGAGGTAGACACTGCTGCGAGAACGTGAAACGGCGCTGGAAACATCCCGGGCTAACGCTCGCAAAGCAGCGGTAAGTTTTCGACGTGATTGTAATACTCCTACCACTTCTACTCCGCGTGTTTCTCTGCACAGAGCCCAGGCTTCGAGAACACGACGGGCCCAATTGAACTTCACTCCTGCACCGGCACACCCACGGCGTAAGGCGCAATCCAGGACCGGAGCGATAACCTCTCCCCCACCGCCGCCACCGGTCTTTGAGATCCCGACCAGGAACTACTTTGCCGCCCTCGGCGAGACGGAATACAATGCTGTGGTCGTCGGAGACTCAATCGTCCGGAACGTATGCGCTTCCTTCAATCAAGGTAAGGTTCGCACTCACTGATTTCCTGGCGCCCATGTTCTTGATGTCTCTGCGCAGGTAACTGCGATCCTGAAGGACGACGCTAGCGTCGGAGCTGTCGTACTGCACGTGGGGGTGAACGATGTCAGGATGCGGCAGTCGGAGGTCCTGAAGCGCGATTTCAGGAGTCTGGTCGATTTTGTACGCAACGCATCACCCACGGCGAGGATCATCGTGTCAGGGCCGCTTCCTACTTACGGACGATGGAATGAAAAGTTCAGTAGACTATTTACGCTCAATCAATGGTTAATGTCATGGTGTACTGAACAGAAGCTGCTCTTTGTGAATAATTTTGATCTGTTCTGGGAGCGACCTAGGCTTTTCCGCCCCGACGGCCTGCACCCCAGCAGCATTGGAGCGGAAGTCCTGTCTGACAACATCTCAAAAGACGCTACGCAGCATTTGACTAGTAAGTACAAGCGTTAACCATAGTGTGTGTTCCTCTCACTCAACTGTTAAAAATGTTACAACATCCAAATGCATAGAGACTGTGTCTGTTGCCCGAATAATACAACTAAATAATTATTTATGTAAAAGTCAGAGAAAAAAAGCATTATCGTGATTTAACCTAAAGACAATATATTTGTTGAGCAAAACCAACTCCTAAAGTTCTGGCTACTTAATATTAAATCACTAAATTCAAAGGCAGTTATTGTAAATGAAATGATCACAGACAACAGTTTTGATACACTCTGCCTTACTGAAACCTGGCTTAAACCAAATGATTATTTGGGTATAAATGAGTCTACTCCACCAAGCTACGGTTATATGCATGAGCCACGTCCGGTTGGTCGAGGTGGTGGTGTAGCAACAATCTTTAGAGACTTTCTTACCGTAACTCAGAGAACAGAGCATAAATTTAAATCATTTGAAGTGCTTGTGTTGAACATAATTGTTCCAAACAAAAGTAAAAAACCCATTGCTTTCTCTTACACTGGCTACTGTGTATAGAACCCCTGGGCCCTACACTGATTTTCTGAAGGAGTTCGCGGACTTCTTATCGGACCTATTGGTTAACGTTGATAAAGTACTGATTGTTGGAGATTTTAATATCCACGTAGATAGTGCTAACGATGCATTAGCAGTGGCGTTTAAAGAGCTTCTACACTCTTTTGGTGTAACACAAAACATCAATAGACCCACTCATAGACTTATTTTCAGACACGACCTGATTATATCTCACGGAGCCGATCTTATCAAAATAGATATTATACCTCCAAGCAACGATGTCACTGATCACCATCTTATAACATGTACACGGCGCACTGCAGAAATCAGTCGTATAGCTCGTTATCGACAGGGTAGAACAATCACCTCATCTACTAAAGATAGTTTCGTAAAGAACCTGCCAGATCTGACTCCTCTAATAACCTTGCCAATTAATACAGAATCGCTCGATGACATGACCAGCAACATGGGAACTATTTTCTCTAATACATTAGAAGCGGTCGCACCTATGAAGTCAAAAAAGATTAATGAGAAGATCAAAGCACCATGGTACAATAGCACCACTCGCGGCCTAAAAAGAGAAATGCGTAAACTGGAGCGCAAATGGAAACAAACCCATTTAGAGGTCTTTACAATTGCATGGATAGAGAGTGCAAACTGTTATAAAAAGGCACTAAAAGCCGAGCACCTCCGTAACCTCATGGAAACTAACAAAAACAATCCAAGGTTTATATTTAGTACAATTGCTAAACTAACAAACAAACTGACTTCACCTGACTTGGCTATTCCGCCACACCTTGGTAGCAATGAATTTATGACATTTTTTACAGAAATACGAGACAACGTAGTTAAAACCCAACCTCCAAGTGTGTCTGATGAATTAGTATCAACCATCGCCCAAAAAGAAAAGCTACAGTGTTTTTCACCTATAAAACAGGAAGATTTAATTAAACTTATTGCAACATCCAAACCGACAACATGCTTATTAGATCCCATTCCAACTAAATTACTAAAAGAGTTACTACCTGTTGCAATTGAGCCCATTTTATAACATTATCAACTCGTCAATTAATCTAGGCCATGTCCCAGGACCTTTAAACTGGCTGTAATCAAGCCTCTTATCAAAAAAACAAACTTAGACCCCAATGAACTAGGAAGCTATAGACCGATTTCAAATCTCCTGTACTTGTCTAAAATACTAGAAAAAGTAGTGTCCACTCAGTTGTGCTCTTTCCTACAAAATAATGACATGCATGAAAAGTTTCAGTCTGGCTTTAGACCGCATCATAGCACCGAAACTGCGCTCGTTAAAATTACAAACGATCTACTTATGGCATCTGATAAAGATAACATCTCACTCCTAGTCCTGCTTGACCTTAGTGCTGCGTTCGATACTGTAGACCATAAAATTACACAAATCACAAAATTATACCGGTATTCAGGGACAGGCACTACAATGGTTCCGATCTTACTTATCCGACAGATATCATTATGTCCATTTAAATGGGGAATCGTCAAATCTAACGCAAGTAAACTATGGATTACCTCAGGGATCGGTTTTAGGACCCTTGCTTTTCCATATACATGCTGCCCCTGGGCAACATTATTAGAAAACATGGAATTAGCTTCCACTGTTATGCAGATGATACTCAGCTATATATCTCTTCAAGACCAGATGATTCCTTCAAGCTATCCAAACTGGCAGAGTGCATCAAAGATATAAAACATTGGATGACTAGTAATTTCCTTCTTTTAAACTCTAACAAAACAGAAATATGACTTATAGCACCAAAGACACGTAAACAGAATATCTCAGATAATAACCTGCAAATCGAAGGCTGCACTGTTACTCCGACAAATACAGTTAAAGACCTAGGCATTATATTAGACAGCAACCTGTCATTTAAAAATCACATCTCAAATATCACAAAAACAGCCTTCTTCCACCTTCGAAATATTGCCAAATTACGAAATGTTTTATGTGTTGCTGACGCAGAAACTCTTATTCATGCATTTGTGACCTCAAGACATGACTACTGTAATGCTCTTCTTAGTGGTTGTCCTGCTTCTACAATAAACAAACTACAGTTAGTTCAAAATGCAGCTGCCAGAGTTTTAACCAGGTCAAGAAAATACGATCACATTACCCCAATTTTATCATCCCTTCACTGGTTACCCATTAGGTATCGTATTGATTATAAAATTATTTTAATAACTTATAAAGCCTTAAAGGGTTTAGCCCCTACCTACTTAACAGAGCTTCTATCACATTATAACCCAACCCGCTCTCTAAGATCTAAAAAATACAGGACTTTTGATAACACCTAGAATAACTAAATCTACCAAAGGGGGTCGAGCTTTCTCATACGTAGCACCTAAACTCTGGAATAGCCTTCCCGATACTATTCAAGGGTCAGACACACTCTCCCAATTTAAATCTAGATTAAAGACACATCTTTTCAACCAAGCTTTCACTAATGCATAGTAAATGAACAGCAGCTACGCTAATTATTCTCTTTCTGGAGAGTTCCGCCAGGCCCAGATGGACATCATATGCCCATCCCGACATAGAGGCTACGCCAGCTGCGGACTGACTGACCATCCCAGCTCCATCCAAGGCAACTCCATTACCACCCAAGAGAAAGGTGACCATCTGACCATCCCAGCTCAGACCATTGTATCCCCAACCAAGACCAAAGACGGACTACTTGTCACATTAATGCTAAAAATTACAATGCTTGGTATTTAATGCTAAACTACATCACATGTCAGCAGTTTGAAGTTATGGCTGCATTCAGTGGCCCTGATTGGAGGTTGCTGGGCGGGTATTTGTGGGGGCTCGTTGGTTGTGGATCTTATTTGTTGGGGCTGTGTGGGTCTGGTTTGGTCTTGTTTTGTGGTCGATGTCAGACAGCAGAGGAATAAGGTTCCAATATGCCATTACTATTTTCCCTGGTTGTTCCTCTGTTTTCTGGTGTCGATCGTGGAGTGGGACCGGGCTGGACGTGCATGGTTTTGGCGAGTGGGATTTCCTGGGTCGCGGGCTGTGGGCTCAGTGACTTGGTCGGGGTCACTGAGTGCAGCTATGACACGTCAGAGGGGATCTGGCCCTCCCGGCTGAGCCTGGTTTCTCCCGAGGTTTTTTTCTCCATCAATCAATCATTGGAGTTTTGGTTCCTCGCCACAGCAGGGCAGTGTTGGCTTGCTCACCTGGAGACTGCATCTATTTATTTATTAGATATTATCTATTAGAATGATCTTGCTTGTTCTATAAACACTATGCACTGTGCTGTGTTTTACCTCTGTGTTTTCTTATTTGCTCCTGTAAAGCTGCTTTGGAACAATGCACATTGTGAAAAGCCCTATATAAATAAACTTTGAATTGAATTGAATCCACTGGCTACCGGTCGAAGCCTGTATCAGATTCAAGTCACTAATGCTTGCTTACAGGACTATCACTGGATCTGCACCGGCTTACTTTCACACCCTCCTGCACTCCTACAACCCATCAAGATCCCTGCGTTCAGCAAACCAGCGGCATCTTGTATTGCCTTCCCATAAGGGCAGTAAATCGCTTTCCCGCTCGTTCTCATTCACAACTTCTTCATGGTGGAACATTCTTCCTCAGTCCGGTCAACCACATCTCTCACAACATTTAAAAAACTAATTAAAACCCTTTTCTTCTGTGAATACTTGACGGACAAAAAATAAAAAAAACATTAACCGGTAGTGGTCTAGCTTTTGTAACTTTGTATTGGCACCTAATATTGCTCCTGTATAACATATTGCTTATTGCTCCCTAAACTCTTTGTAAGTCGCTCTGGATAAAAGCGTCTGCTGAATGTAAATGTAATGGAGACCAAGTCATTTCTTAAACTTTGGGATTATTATGATATTGTATTTTTATAGATGTGGATACAAGGTACTTTAATTTCCTTCTGGGATTATCTATTGGCACAGTTTACTGAGACGCTTCATTAAGAGAGAGGTCCTCCAGGACATCACCACACTACAGCTAATTAAACTTGATGTAGCTGACAAGAAAAACTGGCTTCAACCAAAGGACATTGGCTTGGGTGCCGAGTCAGTCTTTAAGGTAGTTTGTTAATGTAGGCAGATGATTTGTCTTGTTCGGACATTTCTGCAGGACAAACAACTGACAGGAGTTATTACCGGTTGTAGGAATAGTTGTAGAAGAGGCTTTTAACAAAACCAAATAGAAATGGTACTAAAATGTTCTTCTCTTCTGTAGAGTTATCACTTGTTTTCCTTTATAGTCAGGATCATTTTTTTAAGTGCAGATCTGTTACTTTTGTCATATTCATGGTTAAGCACCAGTTTTCTGTGCATTATCCACCATTGTAAACAAATAGACACAGCTTTTTCTGCTTATTATAACAACCATAGATGGTTCTTTTATTGTAATGATTTATCAACGTTTTTTTATCTTTTTCACATCTCGTTATAGGGGATGTCATCCTCCAACAATTTGAAGCCTGTCTGTGGAATGCAAAAGTGAGGATTACCTCTCCTTCCCACCGATGCAAAAGAGGCTCCATGTCTTCCTGAGCATTTTCCTTAGTAACTACCCAGAGCTTTTTGCAAGAAGCTTCTGATTTTTACTCATGGACTGTCGAGAGAGGCATTTCTGTTATTACAGAAATTGAAACCTGTAACATGCAAGAGGACACTTTAGTAGAACAGAGACTTTGTCACTCGACATGGGGGTGTTACCAAGGTCCCCCTGACAACAGAACTGTTGAATTCGGTGGCATCAGCCAGGACTAAGTACCGTCTCTTCCTCAAGACAGAGAGAAAGAATAAAGAGTCCCTTGCACAGGGCCAAAAGAGAAAGGTAGCAGTGGATTACTTGCAGGAACTCAAAAAAAGGAGGAACTCTATACACGGTTGCTGAATGTCTTTCCAGAGATGCAGACAAATTTGCGGAGGAGGCTTAGGGCAAGGCTGGCAGTAAGATGGCTCAGCTAATAAGCAAGTCCAATGCTCTGAGGACCAGCAAGGAGAAATCAGCAAAGCTTAAGAACATTGATGAGGAGATTCTGGCCAGGGAAAAGAGCTGAGATTATGCTAGTGCACACACACACACACAAAATCACGCTTTCGCAAACGTACAGCAAAATGTTTGTGTCTTTTATTTAGTTAAACAATGCATTTAACCTATCATCAGTTCAAATACATTTGAATACATTTATTTGCAAGCAATTTTGTGAGTGTGATTTTTATCTCGTGTTACAGGTCTTAAATTTAATTTGTAATGGTCTTAAAAAGTCTCAAATTTCACTTGGTGAAACCTGCAGAAACCCTGGTTGACGTTGACATGTAAAAAGCAAAATAATAGTTCATACATGTAAAATAAATGTAATTTTACTATTTAAAACATCTCTCTGGATATTCGTTGATCAGACTGATCCTCCTTAAACACAAAGCCATAAGGATGACAGCGTACAGATATGACAGCTGAGGCACATCATTATCCTACAGCTTACACTCGAACAAATGTAAAAGAGAAGACCACAGCACAGTATGAAAATCAAAAGCTAGTGGACCTGTCATCAACGCCATCGCGAACCCCCCGAAGACACCAGTATGCGATTGTGTTTCCGGAGATCGTACTCAGCCATGTTCCGAGGCTATTCACATCATTACCAATTTTAAATTGAACCACTAACTGACAAATTAATCAGAGTTAAACAAAAATGGTGCAACACGATTAAAGTTCATCTGGATTTATTGTAAATTTAAAATCTGGATCAAATAATAGCTTCAATATGTCTAGGAACGCCATGGATATTGGTTTATACTCCTCGTGTGTTCGCAGTATAATGGCATGTTCTAACTGTTGAGGCCTCCAGGCAGCCCCAAATCCTTCTAAGCAAAGGGACTCAGACATTCTTATGTCTACTGATTGTTCATAACTGACTGTTGGACTTGTAGCGACAATCACTGCCTCCTGGTAAATTTCCACACCGAACACGTTGCTGGTTTTAAAAGGGTCTATGCTATCCTGGAGCTGGGCCTCTAGCAAATCTCACCGTTTAAAAATTAAATAATCAAAATTCACCTTTTAAATTTCATTAAAAAAATTCAACTTGTTTTAAAATACAACCTTTAATATTCGACAGACAAATTTCAGTTCATATTATTTCGATTTAAAAATTTGCTTCCACAAATTCAGTGATTCAAATTTGCAAAGAAATTCGACATTACACATCCGGGAAACACAGGAAGAGCAATCGAGCATCGATGCATAATCAACGCCTGCTGCTTGTCCCCCTCACCAGCAGGTGGTTTACTTTTACAGCTTTCACTTTCAAAAAAGAAAAATTGATATCGAAAAGGTAACGTTTAGGAATCGGTATTGAATTCAAAGTATTGCATTGGAATTGTATAGAACATTTTTGAACGATACCCAGCCCTACCTGTGGTAGCTCACCATGAATTAGCTGGCTGATTGGTATCACCTGGGTGGAGCCATTTAAAAACTAGGACTGATCATCATCAACAATTCTGTTGTTTTCTATTGTGGCTATATAAGTACCATTTTGCTTGATCATTATCGTTGTCTTTACTATAGTGTCCTTTATGTTGCTTCCCAAGAACCAGGGTAACATCGGTGCATCTTTGACGGCAGAATGCTGCCACATGTAGGAACTAACCAATGCTCTCCTCTAAAGCCTGTAAGTTTCCTCGTCCCTAATGGTGAGGGTTTACAGTGCTGTGGGCCACGCCGCATCAGCCCTTCATACCATGGCTATCCTTCAGGTACATTAGCTTAATAAAGGCGTGGAGCCTGCCACACAAAGCCAGGCAACCTCGAGCTGTGACCAAGTTAACATCATGGTTAACATGCGGTATTATTCGAAAAACACCTTTTCTAGCTGGATTCACCATAGATATCATTTACATGGGCTTCCTCCAATCTAAAGGTCAAATGGCCCCCCCGCCAGATGTTTCCTTGTGATGGTCCGCAAATCTTTAAAATATTATTTTTTTCCGATGGCAGATCTCAGTGGCAATGTAGCGCTCCACCTTAAAGCCCAGGTCTTTCAAAACCAGGTATCCTGTTGCAATCCCATCAAACAGGAAAATGACTCTGATTGGCTGGCACTTATGAGCTGGATGTAAGGATACACTCTATGTGTAACATGTCAGGGATGACGGACGAATCCACACGGAAATGTAAGGTGCAAAAGGTTTAATATAAAAAGGTGCAGTCAGGAACAAAAGGTAATCCACAAAACAAGGTAATCCAATGAGAAGAACATTCATGGAACAAGGTAAGACAAAAAAAATATGTTACATTAATAACAGACAAATAACTGAACCAAGAGGAGAACTTAAATAGAACAGAAAACAAGGTGAAAACAGGTAATGGGGATGAACTAATGAGGAACATATGAAAACAGTCAATGACGAGGGATCATGGGAAAAGATCCTTGGGCAAAAAATGGGGAAAACAAGACTAGGGACAGACAGGAATCTCACTCTATGCGGCTCAAATTCAAATGCACTGTTTTAGCAAAAAACTCCTGGACACGAAAACTCCAGTCAGGTCTAAGCTTGAGAAGGCCATAGTTTTTAGGGGCCGGGAAAAGTAACAGCTCCACGGGTCGACATCCTTCAGCTTCCACCCCATCGAACATCGTACAATTAAAAAAACATCACAGCATGCATGTTTTCTGTCAAACAAAGAAGCTATCATTATCCATTGCTTGTAATGTATTGATTATTTTAGGCTTTTAAATGTTTCACTTTTAATTGTGCATTTTAATTGTGGTAAATTATATAAGAAGTAGCGTAAAAGCTCATGAAAGTTTTTTTTTACACCAAAGCACCCGTTAACCTTGTAATTTCAAACTATTAAATGATCGTATAATAAGGCTAAAAAATAAAATACTTTATTAATGTAATGAAAATAAGAAATCGCTTCGGAATCTATTTTTGCATTTGTTATACTAAACAAAACAAATCTTTCTATCGTTGTCCAGCACTAATGTTTACTAAATAAAGTATCCTTAAAATATACTTACTGTAAATAGAGGGACTTCAAGTATAATTATTTTTGATTAGGGTGTACATTGACTAATGTATGCCTTTCTACCTCTGGGTCATTCAGGTCGATAGCATAGGCCATACATAAATTAGATTAGTGCTTTCCTCCAATTTTAGAAAGTCTGGACCACATAGCCAGTGTTTGTTTCCATCAAAGCACAATCCGCGATATGCACAGTCTGCTGGACTGTCCCTTGAAGTTATGTACCCTCCATTGGCTTGGCTTTGACAGGTCTCGAATAATGGACAGTCTATGCACCAAAAAGGTGAGAAATTTGCTGGGAAAAGGAGCATAGAACCATTTTCTCCAGATCAAACCGATTGGGCTTTTACAGCCGCTACTTCCTCGTGCCCAAGAAGGATGGTGGTGTCCGTCCCATCCTCAATCTCGGATACCTGAACTGCGCCCTTATGAAACGGCCGTTTCGTTCACGTCTTCACACGGCCTCTGTTCTAGCTCATTAATAATCATTTATGCTACATTTTCGCCTTGTGCAGTTTATTTTCTCCGGTCCGTGTTCATTTATAATTATAAAAATAGTGATATTGTGTCATATTCACCCTCAGGTATTGGCTGAAAGACAGTGTGTAGGCCTACTATTGTCGCATTGTATCATTCATTTCTGGTTTAGCTGCTTGTCAGAGGACTTACACCCACTCCGAGTGAGCCTCGAGCCGCCAATCAGTCCACAACGGCTTAGAAGATGGACACGCTAACGAGGAGGCTACGCTCCGCTATGGTCTTCAGAGGCATATTGAAGTAGTTTGTGCAAACTGCCCACTCCTGT
Source organism: Triplophysa siluroides (assembly GCA_006030095.1). Taxonomy (NCBI): domain Eukaryota; kingdom Metazoa; phylum Chordata; class Actinopteri; order Cypriniformes; family Nemacheilidae; genus Triplophysa; species Triplophysa siluroides. Next base: position 13,315 of record VCII01000122.1, on the reverse strand, counting down.
GTGATCAATGTGATCTGTATATGGTTTTTAGTGACGCACAAATAACATATTTTAGTGTAAAATGATCGCTCATGGTAATCTTTGGAAATGAGCTTAAAATCAAAAACAATTGTACACTTTGAAAACAAATATTACATTAAAGGTTCTGCCCGCATTGGCTTTAAACGCGCTGTTGCGCTTCAAAATGTTTAATGTTCTGTTTTACTTGGTGATATGTTAAATGAAGACTGTTTAATGTTATTATAAATGTTATATTGAACTTCATTGCGTTTGCGCTGTGGTGGAAATGAGATTATCCTTAAATAAAGATACATTATTATAATTATAAAGCTTACCTGCAAATAGGGACGTATTAAACTGTGGTTATGGAACATTTCATGATTTTTGTTCAAATGATTTAATGATTACTTTACTATGTCCTGCATTTGCCTCAATTCTCCACCTATATCGCTTTTTTGTTATATTGTAAACGTGAATAACTCTTGTTTTAATCTTTAATGTGTTGCCTACTGTCATGTAATAATGAATTTATCACATTGAATATCACTGTTTCACAGTACATGTGGTTAAGTACTGAAGGCGCAGACTCTCCCTTTGCGCCCCCTGGCGGATATTTTGCGAACTAGTTTCACATGTAAATGTTTTTTAACTGCCGTCCTTCCCCAACGGCAGCACTCAACGCGGTAGAGAATACTCTTGTGATTACCTACTGTATAGCTCTAAATCCAAACAAAATATAATGTTACGGTCCCATTTGATAGGACCAACTTAAACCACACATAGAACAATAACTTCACTTATACACTTTCAGGAACCAATACGAGTTAGTCAATTGTGTATGTTTTTTGTTTGCTATAAACGTTACATTACTTGTCAGAGCCCCAGTCAACGCTCCGTTATTTTTAGCATTTTAGCATTGATTTTTCTAACTATTTGCAGCCATACATCCAAACAATTACGCAGGTCCCACATTAACTTAATTAGTACAAGTGCATGGACCAACAAAAATATGATTGTGTTTGTTTGTTTGAAGTTAACCTCTTCTGTCAGATTCCCACACATAGCGCCGCTGCCTTCACTGTGTGGTGGGTGTGTTGAAGGACGCTCTGTGCCAGGAGCCTCCAGGTGTGGCAGAGAGTGAGAGATAGGAGGATGACGGCATCGCTTCATCCGATTTGACATGTTGCCCATTTTGGCACCAATAGTCTTGCTGCAAATTTTGTATTTGCACTAGTGGTATTGAAATGTGGTTTCGAACTCGATACCCAGCCCTGACCACAGGACTACAACAAACCACAAGTTAGAACAAGCTGTAGTAACTGTATTACTTATAATTGTGATCAAAGCTCATGATTATTCTTACATATTTTGGTTGAAGAATAGTGTTTAAATAATACCTCAGCCTCTGTCAAAGATTTAGTGACAATAAAAAGACGAAGAAATCTCTTTATAGCGCACTATAGTATTATTTTACCGCCCTAGATTGAGTGAAGAAATCCTCTTTAGCGCGAAAAAGACCCTTATCTTACTAGGCCTTATTGTAATGCATAGCTAATTGCTACTGATGGGTATTCCAGTGCTATTGGACTAAGCTATAGCGCTCCCTGGGCTGAACAATCAGCATAGCTGACTGATAATGTTCCTCCCATTCGCTTAACCCAGCGGATTTTAATAGTAAATTACTCCGGGTCAGTTTTACAAAAATCTTGATCAAGTTGTTTTGTTTGTTTTTATGTTACGGTCGGCGAAGAATCCCGACCAAGTACACAAATAACTTTCAGGATGGCGAAGAAATCCCGTTAGTCAGTTATAGTGTAGTATTGTGTGTCTATTGTGTGTGTGTAGGTTGAAAGCCATGTACCCGTGTTCAGGTAAACTGACACAAGCCTTTAGACTAGTGATCAAATTACACTCGTCGCCATAGCAATTGCGCATTAATAAAAGTGTAATCCCACATAGAATGTGGAACCGGAAGTCCGGCAGAAGATGTATTACCTTCTACTAACACTAGAGGGTCAGGTTGTCTTAGTGTCTAACACTTCTCCTGTCTCATCTGCCTGACTTCCCCCTTTGTTTGGGCAACGCTGTTGTGAAATCTCAGCCAGTCTCTTCTTTTGTTTGATTTTATGATTTCATTATTCTGCTATCTTACCGTTTACTTTATTTGAGAATGTATATTATTTATTATTATACACAAACTATAATGATAATTAATATTATTCTGTTATTGTTTTGATTATTTGATTTTGATTTGAATTACTTCTCAGGGTTTTTTTCTCCCTTGCAGTTAGAATTGTATTTGATGATACTTCAATTTTAATTAAACCAACTTACTTGAATTTGAACTTTTATCAAAACAATCAGATTGCACTCTTTAAGGTGTTTAGTATTAACTCTTAATCGCCTAATTTTGTATCTCAGTTACTAATTTAATGATTTAACTGACTTTACTATGAGTCCATAGCGCCCCTACCTACGGGCCCTGTCATAGACCTTAGTGTGGAGCCAGTTCACCCCCGCACCAGAAAGAAGAAACCCTCCTCTCTATCCTAACCACTCTCTCTCTTGACTTATGTGATTTGTTTTTGTTCTTCCTATCAGAGACTGAACTTGTCTGAACATCAGTAAAATTCTTGGTAATTATGTTGATGAACCGAATAGCCTAGTCACAGAATGACCCCATAGGTAACACACAGCAAATTATTCATAGATTTTCCTGTGTTCACCCACACCACTTATCCGCACCGCCTTCACAGCTAGGATAATGAGCGTTTAGTTTGCGTCACTAACTGACCAACTCAGTTAAGAATTCAACACATAGCCCACATATTTAGCTCAGTAGATCTGTACAGACTTGCATCTTGCTCTTTGTGCCTTTCTCTCTTCCCCTGTGTCTCAATATGTCCAAACCATCCAGTCATGTCACCTGCCAGACCAGCTAGAGACCAGGCAAAGCGCTGCCATGGACTCCTGCCTAGGACCAACAGTGGCACACGGCAACTGCGCTGAGAGCAGTTGGTCGGACGACCTAAACTGGCGAATAGGGATTTGTATCTTTAAGATTTTAACGGTACTACTACTCTTATCGATACTGCTTATCGGTCCGGTACTTTAACGGTTTTCCTATCGGCTTTTGGATATATTTTTTTATAAAAAATAAGACAAAAAATAAAGTATTTACGAATAGAATAACACTGTTTTATTTTCTGCAATGTAAAATCAAACCAGCAGTATTAAAAGAAGTGGGTTGGTTCCTCATAGCTACCTGCAACGATGTTTTTTTATATTTAAATGTGTATTTTAATGGACAGATTTTTATGTTTGTCCTATGTATGTAAGTAAAGCGACAAATTATTAAGCTCTCAGTTATCAAATAGGCCTATTGTTTGGGCTGATTTATTTATTATTACATAAACGAGTAGAAAATGTGATGTCACATTATTTAATCCAATTGAAATTAAACCCTCGCGAATAGATATAGGTTGCGCGCATGTCTCATCTGTTTTGGAAGACACGCGCATGGAGACTTGCGAGCATGACTCTGCTTGAGAGAGACAAGCCGTGCGTGTTTGTGATGTTAAAACAGCTCATCCGTTTAGTTTTGGGGACGCGCTGTTTTGGTAACGCGAAACGGAGACGGACAAGAGTTTCAAAAGCATTCAAACACAGGCTTTGCGCGCTCGTGAAATTTAAACAGCTCATCTGTTTAGTTTGAGCGACGCCATGTTTGGGTAGACGCGCTGCGGGGAGCAGTCTGCGCGTGTCGCGTGTTTCTCCAGTACCGAATGCAGAACCCATAAGGGCGGAGCTTATCGATGCTCCTGTCTTTCATAATTTAGCCCCGAGTATCTTTTAGTACCGGGTTTCGGTACCCATCCCTACTGGCGAAGGGACCCACAATCTAAACCAGAGCTACAACTACAGAGAGCCAACAAACTCCTCTGGAGTGCACAGCCAGGATCACCGGTGACCACGACCAGATCGTCCAACTAGAGCCAGAGCGAAAGAAGCCGGGAGGATCCAAGAGCACGTGCAGAACACCAAGACCAGCTGGATCTGCAAATGACAGCGGATGAAGAGGACCAGGAGCTACAGGAGGAGATGAAAGCTAAGAGTCCTTTGCAACACAGACTGAGCAGAAAGAGCAATTGGAGCAGACGCCAAAGAGAAGCTGGTAGGAAAACTCCACCATGAAAGAAGCTCTCTATAATGGCCCCGGCAGACAGCAACACAATGCCACGGCCAAGGCCTATAAAGGGCCCCCTGCAAGCAGTCCACGCTGAAGTCCAAGCCATGACTCAGCAATGGAATCAAAATGAACTGAACTTAGCTTGCAGACTGCAATGTGTACAGACAGTAGAATGCAACAGAAACTCTCCTGTCCACCCCCCCAGCTAAAAGCCCAGAGCTGCGAAAGGAAGGGGGGGGGGCGAAAGCCCACTGTTCACACCTTAATAGCAATAAACACAGAGGGGTGGGGCAGAACCATCCAGAAGAACCTGCAGACACACACGCTGCATGGCCCCACAGACCCCAGCAAGCTGGCCAGAGACGTGACAGCTGTCACCACTAAATGCTGTCCACCTGAACACTGCAGGAGGCCACAACAAATGCCTACCTGCAAAACATTGACTCTCAGGCATTAACACTGCCCAGTGTGACCACAAGAGACAGATCACCTGCTAAGGACCACCTCCAGCCAAAAGGACCACAGCATCCTATGCCAGCAGTCAGAAACTGTTAAAGCTGATTACAGCAGCTACAACACCTCTGCTACAGCCAGCATCCGAGCCTACGTCAGACGACAGAAAAGGCCGAAATGGAAGAAGACTTCAAAGCAGAACTCTCCTCCCTCAGAAATCCGCATCACATAGTGAGTCATCGCCTAAGCGCTGCCTTTTCCGCCACGATCACCTGATATTTGCGGAACTCAGTCCATAAGGCCTACAGAGAACATAGCGCTGCCTCCATAAAGACTGTTTAAATCCTGCCTATCTCTGCACATCACAAAAACTGTTTCTTCAGGGTACACCACAGCAGCAGATCTTCAGCAGAGACTCAGCAGATGTTACAGCCTGCTGGGAACAGCCAAGCACCAGACAGGATGCCCTGAGACAACATGGAGTTGACCACTTTCATCGGACCCGAAAGAAGGCGCCCCGTGGAAACCCAGCTGGCAACCTAGGAGCCACTTACCCGTTCCGGCCAAACAGTCATCGAGGCATTCATCTCAACACCAGACACCTGTCCAGAGAGCAAAACAGTGCAACTACGTCTGAGCCAGCAGAGATCCTGATGACATCAAAGGAGCTGATTCTACAAGAAGCCTTAACAGGAGGATGTAAAAATCCAAATCAGACTCTTTTTAACCACGAGTGGCAAGAAACGAACAACCCTCTTGAAAACCCTCCTACTGAGGAAACGTCCAGATCTCTGCAACCTGCTTGTCGACCACAGAGACAGTCATCCTAACACAAGATGAGCATGGCACCCAGGCCATCAACTGAGGTATTATTGAAACAAGAAGTTCCCACACACCTGACCAGCAGCTCCACAAGCATGTACACCCCCTCTCTTCACCAGCTAAGACCTGCTGAAATGTTTTTGAGCCTCTGAGAGACTTTAAGCATCACAATAGAATTGGGCTCAAGGACGGGAACTTCTGCTTTCCAGCCAGCCAACTCGTCTGAAATGCATTGCCAGTTCACAAAAGTTAGGCATGACATCTCAGCTGGTCACGTGAACTCAGTATCAAGGTCGAAGCAGCCGACGACCCAAACGTTGTTTCCATTGGACTTTGCCTGTCAACCACGGCAACGGCCCAGGGAACCTATGCCTTGAACTTGAAATGGAATAACCAATGCTGAACCTGCTACTTCCTGGTTCTCACGAATCTCACAGCCCCATGGGGGGCCCTGTCAATTGCGAGAACTTTCAACAGCCCAGAGCTTTGCACTCTGGTGAATAAATGAGACTGTAGCACCTGCATTCACCAAAAGGGGTCACTGCTCAAACACACAGTGTGACCACGCCTTCAACCACACATATTCAATGGAATACGTGAGCATGGCCCACTCTGGAAGCCACACCACCTTTTTACTTAATAAGTCATCTTTTTGCAGCGTGCATACTGTACAAGTGAGTACATTTACAAAAGATTTTGAACAATGTCTTTATGAAGAGAATGACAGCGGATTACTACTCTAAGGAGATGGACCACGCCCTGCACCTGCCATCAACTGCCAGTGCTAGAGCCGCTTCACAAAAGACAACGATGCAAACTAATGTCAACCACGTGGCCCCACTCACAGAACCACATGACATTACATCCCAAGCTAGCTGCATCCTGGGCTACACAGAACACCACCTACAAGGTTTGTGAACTGTTAAAAATAACTGCCCACTCATGTAAATGAGCGCACAAGACGGTGTCAGGCACACAAATGGCACCTGCGCTTAACCACATGCCTGATTTACCCTTGCTGAATGGAGTTCCTTCTGAAAGCTGGACTTGCTACAAAGCAGTAGCACCCACAACCTAAGGAATGCACAAGGACATAACACTCCCATCCATGCAGCAGCAATATGTACACATATACAAATTCAACACTTGCGACCTTGAAATTGCATTTGTCAACATGTTATCCTTTACACGAATATGACAGATTTTAAGATCATAAAACTGAAAAAGTAAACCCCATCGAATGAAACGCTGGTTAGAATTTATTATGCTGTGGATAGAAACTAAAGGGTTTTGACCAGTGTACACAGTAAGTGGAACAATAGATGAAACATTCACATAAAAAGGTTTTAAGCAAAAATCAGAGGCAAGGTTTCTTTTCCAATAGTTAAATAAGCTTTTGATGGACATCAAATTATCTAGAAAAATAGCTAACATGATGCTCGACCCCTAGAAAATCATCCTGGAGTAAAACAGCCCCTCCCCATAATCACAAGCATCTACAGCTAGCTTAAATGGCCTACTACAATCAGGGGCAGCAAGAACAGGGAAACTACTCAGTAATGTCTTCAGATTGTCAAAGGCAACTTGACATGATTTAGTCCACACAAACAGAACCTTTGGGCTAAGTAGGTTAGTTAAAGGTACAGCCAAAGTATCAACATTTTTGCAAAAAGTTCTATAATAAACTCCCATGTCTAGGAACCATTTTGTTCCTCCTGGATGATGGTACAGCGAATTCACAATTGCTTTCAAATTTCGCTCCTATAGAAGAAGCGTTTCCATGCCCAACAACTCTGCAACTGTAACTAACTGTGGCTTGTCCGTACTGACACTTAGAGATTTACTGTCAAATTTGTAGCCACTAGCCTCCCTAATACTTCCTTTAGCTGGGCTAAGTGTTGAGACCACCTAGAACTGAAAATGAACAGGTCGTCAATTTAAGCCTCCCATCAAATCACTCCTTGCAACACTTTATTTATAAGGCATTAATAGGTGTCAGGTGAATCTCTCATTCCGAATGCCATAACTTGTAATAATTGGGGTGACATTCAAATATAAAATTATAAACAGTATTTATAAACTAATATATATATAAATATAATCTTTCATATGAATACAACTCACATGTTATGTAGTATGGGATATTTTGGCGATACCAGTAAAGTCATCAAATACAATCAGTTTCTTGATATTTCTTTATTTTATTCATATACAATAACTAAGCAGTTTTGCTAGTAGGTAGAAAGCACAGGCACATGTAAACAAACATCAAGTCAAGTGTACACATATGTTACAACTGTTTAAATAGTACAGCTTCAATGCAAATGCCATTTGGTAACTAATTAACCCCCAGAACATCGTCCTGAAGTAACGATGAAAATGATCATAGTACAGCTGTAACTCCTGGATCAATCTATTAAACTTCCAGTGCTTGTCATGATTCTGTCTCTTCTGGTCAGATATTTCGTTGTTTTGAGGCAGAATCAGAACGGAACTCCCCGTTTCATGTAGAGTGAGGCTTTTTGGTGCTATTGGCTTGCCATACTCTATCTCTGGTCTGCATCTGTTCCCGCCCTTTCGTCTTGTTATTGCTTGTTAATTAGTTCATGCCCTGCACCTGTCCCTACTTGATTTCTTCACTGTAAATAGTCCTCATGTTCCATTGTCCTGTGTCGGTCATTGTATATCTTGTGTTAGCTGTCTGTGGTTTCACATCCGTGTCTCTGAGGAACATACCACCTCTATCTTAAGTAAGTCTAGTCTTAGTGTTAGTTTATTGTAGTTTTGTCAAGCGTTGTATTTAGTCTTGTTAGTCCAGTATTAGTTAGTGTAGTTCCTGTTTGCCTGTTCTTGTTATCATGTCTTGTTTTACCCCCTCGTGGGTTTTGTATTTTATGTTCAATAAATCCCTGTGTTAACCCCTTCATCCCCGCTGGCTGCGATTGGGTTCTTCCTAGCATTTCATGACTGTGCTCCTCTCTTCTCAAGAATAGGGTGAACCCAATATCGTCTTTTTCTCTTCCTTTGCTCATTCAGGCAAAAAAACAATAAACTCATCTTTGCTGCTGAGAAATCTGTTGCAAGTATGTAAAGTAAACAGTGCTAGTAGCCTGTATTGCTACGCGTTATGCTTTAAGCTTTTCTTCTCAGCAGCCGAAGCCTGAATAGCGGTTGAGCGCCACCTAATGTTTAGGCGTGAAATGTATTCTCCCATCAGCACCATCTACCGTGCGGGTGTCAATAGAAGAAAGTGAACATTCGTTTCGACGTTGATACGAAAACTTGGTTCGTCGGGTATTCGTTTCGCTTTTTCACATCTCCTGCAATCTGAACGGGGCTTTAGTATGAAGGTATAAGTTTCCTTACAAAAATCTATACAAAAGCGAAGTGATCCATCATGTTTCTCAACTAATCAACAAGAGGAACTCCAAGAGCTACATGTATGTTTAGCTATGCTAAATGCCAACATATACTCTTCCTGAGTGCGCAAAAGCTGGCACTTAACAGGATACACCTGATACGGATGTTGCTTTAAGGTATTAGTTATAAGATACATTTAATAGTTCAGAATAGTAATTGACTTGGTGACTATTGTCATCGGTGGCCGCAGCAAAGGGTTTGGATTTGTGTGCTTGAAGCCCCAGCTCAAGCCAGTACAGCAATGATCCCGGGTCATTGTAAACAGATGGCTTAATGATGCCTTCTCGCGGGTCATGGACCAGGATACGTCTGTGTCTGACTGTGAATGGACCCCCGTGGTCCTGTGTGCAAAACCAGATGGTGCTTCCTCCTGGACACTTTGGTGCTGTTGTTCCACAGGTCAGAAGTGAAACAGTAACATCTAAACAGAAATAAATTAACTGATTGTATCATATATAATAGCAGGTAAATATCTAAATTTATTTAATTCCAATAAGCTTATAGCGTTAGTTCTGGCAGGCCACGACAGTCAAACCCGCTTATCAGCTGATTCAGGTCAACCAATAGGAAAGCCTCACGTAATAGGTCGGGGCATTTAAATCTTCCATTTTGGCATGCATGGTCACATCAGCAGAAAAAATGGGGAAGAAGACCCAGTACTGTAGGCAGTCCAGAATATCCAGTCCTCCATTACAAATATGGATGCTCAAATTCAAGCCTTGGAACATCGTCAGCCTTCTTCAATCTCCACGACGACCAGTTCTTCAACACCAGGCTTTTCTTCCTACGCAGATATACCGCCCGTCTGCTTCTCCAATCGAAAGTCAAAGCATCATGCCGCACAGGTCACTAGCGACCGCTATTCCAGCTCCTTCTTCCGGATCGACATTCTTCCCTCCTGCCACTGCTATTACGCCCCATCTACGAGCTCAAATCCTAGCAGGTAAAGACATAAATTTGGGTTAAATCATGCTTGGCGCTGGGTATGACAAACGAATAGTAGATTGCGGGAACATTTCTGTGTTTTTAAAGACAAAGACCACAGGCTGCAAAAGTGCCTCACCATGTCTGAATTCAATGTTGCCTTCGGTCGGTACATTTAGAGACGTTATAGCCAATCTTATCCTGAGCGCTGGTAAGAGTTTGATTCATATTTGAGCATTATTTCGGATCTGGCTATTACATAGGGCGGCTCGCTCTTTTACGAATATCATAAATCCTTCTCTTCCAAATCTACATACAAAGATTAGTTCCGAATTATGCTTCTGGTCCATACTTTGCGACGGATGGAACTGTATTTCCTATTTCTATAATGATTTTGTGGAATCCTCCTTTAATTTTAGGTTTTTCACAGACGCCACGCCTTCTATCGGATTTGGAGGTATTTCAACAATCAATGGTTCGCAAATACTTGGCCATCCGAACTGCGTATTTTACCTCAATTTCTGTGGCAAGGGGGGCGTGGTTTAGCAAGGTCTGCGGCAGGAGAGAGAGCTGGGAGACGAGTGGTGAGGGAGGTGAGCACCTGCAAACACTCAACACCTGTGTGTAATTCCAATAAGGGCGTGGAGAGACCGGATATAAGGAGGAGATCGAGAGACCGAAGGAGAGAGATACCGACTGCGGACTAGAGACTGAAGGAATCGCTTGCTGAGACGTCAAACTGGAATACGGTTTGGACTTTATGATTTACGGACTCTCTAATAAACTTACGTCTCAGTCTCGCCAACCTCGTCCTCTTCCTTCACTTTAAAGTGAACCCCACTACAATTTCATCGACAGCATTACTCGAATTATATCCAGTAATCATAGCTTGTTTACTATGGGGTAACCAATGGTCAAAGAAGAATATTATTGTTTACTGCGATACCGAACCCACAGTGCACATAATTAATAAAGGCCGCTCAACGATTCCTTTCATTAAGCTTCTTTGAGACGTCTCATGTGGATAAGCACCATATGCAATTTCACACTACACGCTGCCCATATACCAGGCCTCGATAACAAAATTGCAGATTTTTTTCTTAATTTAAAAATCTGTGCCCGGACGCTTCAACCCAGTCTGAATTGCCCAACTTTCATTTAGACTGTCCTCGACTAAACAATACTTTGAAAACTTATCTGCATTCAGCCGCCAAACTCATGTGAGCTGGTTTGGCAAAATCCACCTTAAAAACATATGACTCTGCATGGCTTTATTTCATTTTGCTAATTTTTTTCCGTCCCTGTACACGAATATGAGAACTTTTCGTTTTGAGTTACTATAATGCCATCCGATTTGTCGTCATAGATCCAATGCACAATCTAACCCTAGGTACAGCAAGACATGTATTCCGACTATGGACATAATTGGGAATTTTAACAGCAAATAGCCTTCATGAACTTCAATCTAGGGTGGAAAACATCAAAGTACCTCATGATGTTGGAAGAATTTCCTTTAGAATTACATCATGCTTTTCAGGCTTTAAAGTGGATCAGTGGAAAAACCATTTACTCCCTGTTTAGCCTAAAGGGGCTTATTGACAGCAGACACTGTGACTTGTGGTTTGACTCTAGAGCAGAGGATGATACAAGCCTGCACAGAGTCAATTCAGTCAGTAGAATGGAAGTATCAGATGGATACCTGCAAAACATTTTGAGGAACCCACCATTGACCCTCTATCAGAAACACGGCCAGCTAGACATTAGAAACATGTCAGTGTGAAAAAAAACAACTTCACATAATGCAGTAGATATATATATATTATGCCACTTCTCTGATTCTCGTTTGTACTCCAGTGTGGTGACCACTCATTACTGATGCTCCATCATACCCTTGTCCAACAAGATTTTTTTGTATTCTATACCACATTTCTCCAAGTACCCAATACTTTTTTTTGTTAATCCTGCAGCATCTAACTGCCCCGCTTCTTGGAATTCGAATAAAACTTTCATGTACTGTGCCATCGTAAAAGTACCTCAGCACAAAAGGCTATCTGTTATTTTTGTCCTTCGTGTCATCAGCTATAACAGCAAAATGCTCACTCTTCTTTACCTCCTCAATAATTTCATCACGCACCATTCCTGCTAAACATTCCAGAATCTCATTTTAAATTGTGTTGCTAGCGTATTTTGCATTTTTTGCACGTTGTGTCAATTGCTTTTTAACTTTTGTATCATGTTTACCAATTAAATGTAAAATCTTTGATGATGTGGCTGAATCCTCATGTGCTCGCTGGGCAATATTCTGTGTAGCTGTGAGAAGACGAACTACCGCTAAAGTTTTCACAAAATTCGATTTTCAATCATCTTTTTTTTTATGGTCACGATCCATCAGTGCAAACAGTGATGAGTTGTTCTCTCCCATTCTTCTGTTTTCAAGCCAGGCAGTCATTGCATTAACACGGTCATCTAATTTTGCATGCAAACTGAATCCACTGTCTTTAAACATGGCTTTCTTCCAGTTTGAGTATCCATTTAAAGATGTAAACACACTATTTGCAGCATTAGGCAGTGCAAACTGCCTACATGCAAAGCAGTATGCTGCATCCTTTGCTTGTGAACACTCCGGCCATGTATGTGTCTTATACCACTCACTGTGAAAACTTCTTTTTGCACCGCCTTGGAATCGTTTAGGGAATGTCTGCAAGTAGATCCGTCACTTTTGAATCTGGATATATCTAACAATGATGTAAGAAATAATGAGTAAATAAATGATTGTTTAAGACAATACTAATAAGCAAAGATTAAACAAAGCAAAGTAAAAATGACTGTCCCCTCATCATTGTTTTATTGATTGGTTAAGAGCCACTGTTCTATCAATTTTTTTTAACCCAAAATGGTTACAAGCAGACATGGCTGTAATTTCCAGCTCATCCAAAACACTTTCATTATGTGGTGGTTTAGGTTTGCCTCTATACCGACCTTTACTAAATCAGTGCTGCCAACTCTCACGCTTTTGCCGTGACACGTTTTTGCCCGTTTTCACACGCATTCATGCCACACCAATTTCTCACTCTCTTAAACTTTAAATCTTGAAATAAATTAATTGTTTGTGCGTGTGTCTGTGAACATGATTTAGTGTGGTAAATGTAAACTCAGCTGTCATAACAAGCTGCACGAGAGCACCTTTTTAACTTCGTGGTATACTTCATGCTCAAACATCAGCTCATAGCATTGTTTATTTACTCGCATGGCATTTATCTTTTTATGAACAGACCAAAGAAAAGGACTCTGTGTGGATGAAGACTTTTTCTCATCTGTAGGACCAAACAGCACTTCGAACAGGTAAGATGTATTCCAAAGAATTTAACATAAATACAGGAAAGTTGTGCAATAGAAGTAGGCATGTTTTTGTAACTGAGAGTAGAGATACGGTTTCAGAGATGTACCGTAAGAGACCTTTGCCAGGAAAAAAACGAAACCTTTTATTTAAAGAACCAGCCAAATGAA